>JAQFZL010001381.1:0-10577 GCA_034695685.1 Galumna lanceata | reverse complement strand
CGAAAACAATCCTCGGTTTAGCAAAATAATATTTTGAACCACTCTTTTAAAAAAAAATTTAATATATATGATTAATTAGTATATATGAAATTTCTTTCAAAATCCAAGATGAAAATAAATTAACTTAAATTCCATCTCGTGAAATTCTTAGTGTTTATTTACCGCTGTGGTTTGATAACTACAATGTATAATGATCCAATTTTACATATTATATTAATGATTTGTACTCATGAATTCGAAAAGTGTTAACTCGTTTGGTTAACAGGTATGTTTAAGATCGAATTCCACGATCTCAATAGGTACCAGGGTAAGGTACCAGAAAGTATCAGGAGGGTTATTTTGAGAAAGGCATAAAAAGGACTAAAATACATAAAGACACCGTTTTTTTTTCAATTTTTTTTGCTATTTTGATCAAAAACTATGCTTAGATTATTAAAAAGTATAATTCAAATTTTTTCCTGTGAAAACTTTTGTTTTGTTACAGTTTCGAGAAGAAGGGGTCTACTCTAGTAAAAAATTTCGATTAAATATTGCAAAAATTTCTTCAATGCCTCAAAAAAGATGAATAACTTTTCAAACTTTTCTAAAAGAGAAAGTTATTAATAATAATAAAAATTATATAAAATTTATTTCGAATTTGAGGAATTGTCTCACAATATTCACTCTTAAAATAACACTATATCTTCGATTTATCTCTAATCTATTCAACCAGAACTTCTAACATCATATAGTTTTACCCCAAAAAATTTGAACTAAATTGATCGAAATTCAACTTAAAACAAAAACAGTTTAAAAATCATCAATTAAATTCAGTATTTTACAAATATAGTATATTGTTATATTTTAGTATAATTTCACTAATTTCTATTCAACCAGAATTCTATTTAACCAGATATTTCTCATTACACCGACAATTTGTTTAGATCGAGAATGTACTGTATATCAAAAATTTACAAATATATTTCCAATGAAATTTATTATATAAATCCTTTTACTTATGATTATATAATAATATGAACTATAATAGATACTATAATATATATTCAGGTGTGCTCTGGATTATGGACCCAAATTCGCTAAAAATCTGATTACAGTTCCCAACTGTTCCCGGCTGTTAATTTTTCACTTCAACCCGTTTCCGTAAGCAAAATCCATGACTCCCGTAACTGACGCCATATGTAAAATATAAAGTTGACAAATTCATAATTAACAAGCATAATAATTTAGAAAACATTATTTTAAACATAAATATAAATTAAATAATTTATACATATATTAAAAGTTAAAAACTTCAAATTAAAGATAGTAATTCCATCATTCCTGTTCAATAGGGATTCCTATTCCCTCCCGTACAAATAAAACTCACTTCTTTTCCCTTCAGTTCCCGTGATGAGAACGGGAGTTAACGAGATTCCTTGCGGTAATATAGACTTCCTTTAGATACCTACTCTGATGTGGTAAGTGTATTATAAATCTTATAAGAGTATACTATCATCCAATCTGAAATAATAAGGAGATATTTTTGATAACCTACTCTTGAGTTTTGAAAATTCTTAAAATAACCCCTTGCCTATCGTGCTCAAATGATTCCCTTACTCGAGCCGGTGCGAAGCCAATAGATGAGCGATAGATCAGAAGAGTATTTTGAAAAATTTTTGATCCCAGGGGTTATACCGGAAACCCTTCCATATTAGCTATCTCAGATAATATTATATTTTAATCGATTGTTCAATAAAAGATAAATTCAAATCTCACTGAAAATAACTGAAATATTCTATCAAAAATGTTGTCTTCAATTCATGCATCCAATTAGTCATCTTATAGTGATTTCAATTACCCGGATCAAGACTAGATCTTCAAAAAATTGACAAATTGATGTTTATTTTTTCCAATTTTATATTAGAATTTCTCATTTTCATTAAATTAATAAATTCTTCAAAAATTACCTAAATCAGGAATGGCCAAAGGTCGAGGTCTCAGGGAGGGGGTAAGTTCCGGATTTCTGGTGAAAATCTCCAGGGGGGTATTTTGAAAAAAGTCTAAAAACCGTTAAATATGACAAATAACGTGGTTTTTTCCGTGTTTTATGTTAAATTGATGAATTGAAGGTAATTTTTGATAAAAAAATCTTCGTTTTTATTAATATTTTCAGTTTTTTAGCCAAATTTGCAATTTTTCAATCAAAATTTTAAGTTTTTCATTGTTATTACAGTTTGTAAAAATGAATAAAAACTTTAAAAAATGAGCCTTTGCTAGCCCTAAAACCCTGAAATAACTGTATATGTATATATACAGATTTTGTATAGAAAATGTGGTCCTATTTTTTAATAATTTAATAAGAATTTATTTAATAAAAGCTTGTAAATGTAGTGATTATTGGGTTTGCCCTCGAACCTTTTTTAATGTTTTATGTTATTTAAGTGAATAATAGACTATTTTGGATCAAAAAAAAAACTTTGTTTATGAGTTGTTTATGAGTGAAGTGAAATAAAATGTTAAAATTAAAACATAATATTATTTAGGAATCTTTGGAATAAACCCCTGAACGCGAATAACAACTAAATAATTCAAAAGTTTTCAGTTATAAATTACAGTCTAACCTATTTACTAATACTTTGTCCGATAAAGCCATTATAATGGATCACTTAGTGGTTAATAATATTTTTATTATTAAAAGTTTGCCCTTCCCATAGGTTATACCATGGTTAAATTCCAATATTAATAATAAAGTATTGACAAAAGGCTAATAAGGATTATAAAAGTGTAAACGATTTCACTAATTTTTGCTGAATTAATTCAATATTAATATTTGACATTACTCTTGGTCAATTTATCTCTTATTTAATTTTATCAAGCGCAATTCTTAAAAATTCTTATAATAAGTTCTATAATATAACTTCTATTCGCAATATAAAACGAATTCATTTTCCATTCAAATTCCTTTTTCAAACATTAGTACATTTTGTCAAAAAATGGTTAAATAATTTATTCCTTAACGAGGGGTAGATTTTTCCGTTAAAATCAAACATAAAAATATTTGAAAGTTTTTTTACAAAATATTAATACAAATTGAAGAGCGATTTAATAGTATATTAAATCCAAAATTGAAACTCAAAAGTATTGATAATTAAATTGAAAACAAATATTTGTCAAACAATCGATGATTTCTAAGATTATAGCAATTATTTTGTGTTTCTCTTTACAATCCTTTGATTTTAATAAAAAAGATCAAAGAATTTTAAATACAAGTCTTTCAAATATAAATGTTTCGGAACAGAGTATTTCTGAAGTTACGACTGAAGACCCAGACTTACAGAAGTTCAAAATGATGGGTTGGCTCAACAAAATGCCCGGTTCTGCCATCAAAATAAGTGAATATCTAAAAAAATTTAGACATAAACCTCGGATTCACGAAATAAAGAGTGATATCAATGACAGGTCGGGAATGATATTCGGCCACATATCCAACTATACCGACAGCTCAGAAGAAACGAGTCTGAGTGAAAGACAGAGATTTATTCTCAAATATGGTTTTCTTTTAATGTTTTTGATTTCTTCACTGATAACCACTTTTGTAATAATAATATGTGGGACACAATATTTCAAAAGTATTCTAACATTTTATTCAAATTTATTATGAAATTAATTTGTATTTTAAACAGAAAAAGAAATGTTAAAGTTTGTCATCGCTTATGACTATAAGAATAGACGGAATCAAATTTAAAGGTTATCTCTAATAATCCAAAAAATTTATTTCAATTTTAATTAAGTCAATAAACATTCAGTAAAATAAATTCATTCAATATTTTTGATAAAATTTTTATTATATTTTGTTTTATATCGAAAATATTTCAAAAAAATATTTAATAATTAATCCATAGATTTTGAAGAATTTTTATTTAAGAATTTATACTGAATTTATACAAAGTTTTCTGTTTTTGTGAAATGAGTTTAAAAATATTATTAAGGAATTAAAGGATAAAATCAATTGGTTTTGAACCAAAATTATGCCAAAAATTAAAACAAAAGTCGGAATTTTGAATAAATAGTAAGCAATAAGACATAAATAGACGATAAACACAATGAAACCAATGATTGAACTCATGAGTAAAAAGTATTGCTTTTTATTAATTAGTCCAAAGAGACCACACAAATGACCGCCGATTATCAACGCTAAAGCCATAAGTTTTGCCTCTAATAAGAGTAGATCTGATAATTCGATTTCATAACCATTTAAGAGCTTCAGAAATAGTGTCAAATGATTAAACATTTGGATAACAAAAATGGTTCCGAAGATAATGATGTAAATGACATTCAATACAATCATAAGTCTAATAATTCGTATCCGTCTTTTGCCGCTTAACAAATGGCCGATCATTTTCTCAATCAAATTGTCGAAACACTTTTCTTCTGCCATAGAATTCATTTAATACTCTTCTTTTATGCAATTTTTGGGTAAAGAATCGAATAAATGAAAACAATTTTGAATAATAAAACAATGTTTTAATTCGCGCGACTCTTATGGGCCATAAGTTATGGCAATTCAAATGAAAATTATACTTAAAATATTTAATAGATTTTATTTTAAGAATAAATGAGAGGAACATTAAATTTGACTCAAAATATATTCGATTGAATCGAATAATTAGTTATTTATAAATTATAATAAAAAAAAGTGCAAAAAATGATTATTTGAGTATAAATTCTGAAAATTGAAAAATTTTTGGCACTAAATTCAGCCGTCGTTTAGAAGACTAATAGGGGGCTAATAATTAATGAAATATATATCAAAAACTTTGTTCGTAATTATATTATTTTTTGGGTAAAAGATTGGAAACAAATTATTGTTTGAGTCTTATCTTCATTTGTGCGGCTTTCAAATGAGTCATTTGTTTCCATGAATGCCATTGTATTCCCTGCCAGACATGTTTTCGAGAGTGTTTCGTGAAATAAGGAGCCGTCAAAAGTGCTGAATGGCAGTTGTGGTACCACCAACCACCTTTCATATATCAAATATAACCTAGTTAATTTATGTCGAGCAAACAGGTGTTTAAATAATTACCTTTGAGTTTCTCTGCACAGTTGTCTTTCTTGGAAATGATATTATTATTTCTGTCATAAGTGGAAAACATGGAAGTGTTGTGCGATAATAGCGACTGAGCGACAGTTGTGTTCGAATTAAAGGCATTTCCTAACTATTAATTAAATTAATAAATGTATTAATCAAAATAAAATCAATAATGGCTTACATAAAGTCTATAGTTATCTAGTTCATTTCCAATTTTGAAAAAGTCATAAACAATAGAGATATAGTCTCCATCAAAAGCCTCTAGGTCCACTTGAAGAACGTGTGCCCTATTGTTGATCAACTGATAAATATTGTTTAATCCTAACCAGAATTCCCCCGATGAAATATCTCCAAAACCATCCTTATATGCATTCCAGTCCTGTTCGAAGCTTATCCTATGATTGGATCTGCCGAAATCACCCCGTCTCAGAATAACCTAGGTGTATTGGCCAAAAGTTTTATAATTTATATTAATTGATGAAATAGATTTGGTCATACCGTCCAACCGCCGCCATTGTCTATCATTTCACAATAAACTCTTAAAAGTCTAACGTTTTGGATGTGAATAATATAAGTTCCGTCACAATTCGCCCCATCTTTTCGTAGTTCAAAACAATCCTTTGGCGCTAAAAGTTCTGTTTCTTTACATCCATTCGTAGGGTTGGGTCTCTCCGCTATAGTTATACTTCTACGGGTGGGCACAAATACGGAACTACTGGAATTGACAATAGTTGGTGAAGTACCCAAAGGAGGTAAACTTCTTCCATTAGTTATGGTATTTGTCTTACAATTAGTCATAAATTCTTGAATTTTGCTCTCAATTACAGTCATTTCATTTTCGAGTTTAACGCCAATCCTTTCGAACTGAGAATCGATTTCATGTTTTAATTCAGATATGTTTAGATTAGAGCAGTGGTGGAAATCCCTTTTGGCAGAGGGCAGACTACCTGCATGCTCAGTCTCTCTCTTATCGTTTGGTGAGGACTGACTACTCGTTTGGCACTCATCCCTTAAATTAATCATTTCGAGGTTAATTGAGTCGAGAGCGGTCAGTGTCTGTCTACCAATTTTGCCCACATTCGAGACCTGTTGAGAAATGGATATCTCAGTAATGCTCAGTTGTTCCAACACTTTCTTCTGCAACTGTTCAATGGGTTCGAGCCCATCATTATCTCCATTTCCAATCGAACCAAAACTACTTCCGGATCGGCCTTTCATAAGAATAGAGACGTCTTTACTTAATTCGTAGGTTTCGCTCATAATATTAATAACTTTTCTTAGCTTTGAGTCACTTTCGCTATCAATTCGTTTGACTTCACTTTTGATTTGATCGACATTTTCAGAAACAGAATTGATTTTGTCGTTCAGAGAGTCTTCAATATTTCTAATCTTGAGTTCAAGTCTTTCGAGTTTGTCGTTCATTAGTTTATTATTCAATTTGTTGTGTTCTATCGAATCGATAATCTTTTCAATTCTGGTCGACATAAGAGCTATACTGTTATCATTTGAAGACCATTTCTCTTCATTTTTCTCGATAGTAGTCCAGATCATATTAACAGTTTTTTGTATTTCTTCCATCAAATCTCGTTTAGTATTTCTGCGCGTTTTTTGACATTTAATTAAATCAAAGTTTTGTAATAAAGAAATCAAAACTAAGATAACACTTATATCTTGAATTCCAAACATTTTTGATTTGGTTTTGGTTTCACTTATTTATAATTCAAATAATTATATAAATATTAAATAATTTTTAGTTAAATTATTGCAAAACTAAGAAATATTAATATCTTTACTAAAGTTCATATGAAAAATATCCTTAAGAGTTGTTTGAGATTAGTTTACCGGTCCTTAACTTTTGTGTAATTTGTCTATCATTTGGTGATGAACTTCGTTCTCATTGATTGAACTCTTCATCAATAGATTTGTTGAGTGATATCCAAACTTTATATTCCTTTCATTTATTAATAATAGATTGCATTCGAGTCTTATCTCAAAAATAAGTTTTGCAAATAAAGTGACGAACTTTTATCTGAATGACGTTTACATCTATTGAGAAAATGACCAATACTTGCACTTTTTTAAATCGACTCCAGGTTAGGATAGGCTCATATTCGTAGCACTCGATTCACTTTTGGCTAATAATCGGATTCAAAAACTCATCGAAAGACACCTTTTATTCTATTATCAAATATTTGTCACTTCATTTCAATTACATTTTATTGAGAAATTCACGGATAGTGTGTATTCAGGAGTATTATCGGAGTACAATCCGAGTAAACTTTTTGGTTTGAATTAATTATTTGCTTCTCTGAGAATCATTACATCTGTAACTTCAATGTCATCCAATAAATTCAAAGTTTAAGTTACCATTAGTTACTCATAGCTCTAACGTTAAGTCATTGTTTCGATAAAGGATTTTACGCATCAGTCAATCAAAAGATCAAATCTTTAGTTCCGATTTCATGAGGAGAAATGTGACACAAATCGGAACAGTTATTAATAGTCGTTTAGGGCTTACTTTTACCAAATAATCACAAAATCTTAAGAAATGTTTTTTTATTAATAGTATTAATAATCAATTATTGAACGGAAAACAAATCAAAAAACATTTTGTGAAACAAAATCATAATAATTAGTGTTATTAATAAAATTGAGTTAATAATTGCCGTCGGATAAGGATTTCAAAGCAAATTAATAATAAGGAAATTAGATATTTGTTTGTTTTGCTGAACTTATTTACACAAAAACCCTTTCAAAGTCTTAGCAATTGATTTGAAAAATTGTTTATTTAAAAAATGAATAAAAAATAATATAATATTAAAAGAAATCAAATTAGCCTTAAATTGGAGTTTCGATGTTTTCAGGCTTTACTTGAATCTGAGCCAATTTCTCGCCTTTTTTCAAACCGATGGCAAATGCGTAGACACGAGAGTCGACGACAATCCCTTTTTTGCTGTACTCATTCAATCTGTCTAAGAGACCATTAATGGGGACCTGATGTACCTCCACATCGGTATGTCTTTCTTTGATGTGACCATTAATGAAGCCATTCTTGATTGGGTCGTCGCCATCGATGACAACAGACACTAATCTTATCTTCCCATCGCATAACTCTATTAAATAAGAGATAAACTATAGTTTCATTTCTTATAATAAAAAATTATGAAATTCAATGATTAGGGAAATGCAAACCTGGATCTAATGCTGTCTCTGGACTGATATGATGGACATCAGATGATTTATATCCGGTACTGTTTTCCAAATCCTTTATTGCGACTTCTCCGGTCTCAGTGCCTTCTTGTTCTTCTGTTGTTTGGATGTGCTCGATTATTTTGGCCGGAAATTCCAATACATATGACTTTACTGAAGGTCTGTATTGTTTGACGAGTAGAAGACAATCGCAAAGGATATGTCTCTTCAGTATAGCTATACTGAGAACACTGAGGGCATCGTCAGACTTATTACTACCAATTGAATACTTCTTCTTAATGACTTCAGCCGAGCGTTCATTTCCGAGATTGTCTTCAAAAGTAAATTTACTCAATTGAAGAGAATTTCCAGAAAAGAGAACTTTTTCGTTGAGGGTTTTGAAGTTATTGTGAAACTCCACACCATTACTCAAATCACTTAAACGTCTCATCTCTGGTCTTTGTTGAACAACTGTTGATGTCTTTCGATTATATGAATCTTCAGATGTCTTTCTCTCTCTTTTTATATTCTCTGACATCTTTTGTGGGTTACTATTATTGGCAGTAATTCAAACGCAGAACAAACAGAGCTCTCAATGAAATGTTATTTACCGTAGATTTAGTCGACTTATTTTTGACCGAAGATATTGATGTAAAGTCAACGCAACACTATTTAACTTTAATAGAATTATAGATAACAATTGTTGCCAAGTTATTAACTGAAGGTTACCTTTTAAGGGATAATAACAGGGGAAAAGTTTAGCTAAAAAATATTTTTATCGCCGATTAAAATACTATCGATAAGTCATTACAATTGAATTTAAAGTACAAAACTTTTGATCACAACTGATATAATGAATAGTTTTCAGATACAAATCCATTGCATTCGAAGCAATTAATTAGTGATCAATTGATGCAAATTTAAGTACAGGTGTAGAGTCGGATATTCGGGATGTCAACGGACTTAAACTTATCATTTAATTATGCATTTGTTGAACATGTGCTCAACTCATGAAGAAAACAATTAATACTTCATATAAAAGATAAAAAGAATGGTTTCGATGATTATTGAAACCAATACTTGTATTCGCTTTGATATGACATATAATCTTAATCTTCAAAAAGGGGGCAATTTATGGGGGTTTGTCTTATTCTAGGCTTGTCCTTGTCTTTCCCAACACGTGTAATAAACTGAAAAATATATTCTTGATATTACTTGACATAACTTAAATACTTTAAAAATGGGTTTGAGTTCAGTTAAAAATATTTATAAAAAATTATTGTAGATTTAAAATGAATTATATACCCTTGCTACTCTACTGATTTTTCAAAGGATATGTTTGAATATTTGACTGATGACATCATTATCTATAATTTTATTTTTAATTTGTTTGAATGAATTAATTGAAAATTAATGTCAAAACATTTGGATTACTATTTGACATCTTTGGAACCGGCGATCAAATCTTGGAATATTTTAATCGTTTATTCAGTAATTATTTTTAAAAAAATTATTATAGTTTTCCCATTTTTTTAATTAGTGAGTTATAAATTATAAGTTATTGTTATAACCTGACATGGCAAATAGGGGATATTACGTTTTAATCCCCCTAGAACCGAAACCTTTTGCTATGTCAGGTTATAACTGAACAAACAAATCATGAAAGAATCTTGAACTTTTACAATTTAGTTGAAGCACAGGTAAAAATTGAAGTGTAGAGGTAATATTTATCAACTATTTGTTTGGTTAATATATGTCATATTATTTAGATTTTGGTGAAAAATGAGCTGTCATTTGATTTTCAAATATAATTATAATCTGTCAAAACAATGAAGATAATTCATCATGTGAATTGTTTGACTGATACTGGAAATTAACTGGAACAAAAAAATATTTGTCTACACGTGTCTGTCCTTACAAACAAAGCTACGACACTGTATCAGACTTTAGAAAAATATCGGATTAAAGTTAACTAATTGTTTATCTAATAATAATAAGAAGAAATCAAATGGAAAACAACCAGTTCTTGAATTTCGTGAAATATATTTTCCTGCAAATCTATTTTCCTTTAAGAGAATTCTGTGAAAGTTTTGCATTTTGAGTGAAATTTATAAAAAGTTATAACAAATGTTTGTAATGAAAATATAAAGTAAATGTAATAAATTCTATTAAGAGATAGGATTTTTCATTGCCATAAACTTTTGTTTTGATTAAATACATCGACATTTGTCTGACACGTGTAAGTATAGTCACGAAAGTGCCTCGACTACATCCAAACAATTAAAAAAATAAAAATATTTTAAATATAATTATTAATTTG
>JAQFZL010001380.1:0-10592 GCA_034695685.1 Galumna lanceata | reverse complement strand
ACGTTTTTTAGACTTTTTCAAAATACCCCCCCTAATACCCCCCCTGGAGATTTTCACCAAAAATCCGGAACTTCACCCCCCCTGAGACCTCGACCTTTGGCCATCCCTGCTTTAATGTCATTTTAATCAATTTTCTATTTAACTTTTTTTATGGTTTCCAAGTTAAGAATCCTAACGATTTCAATGGTGTTTGGGTTAAACTAAACTCAAACACTTCTCTTTATTTGTTAATAAAATCTGATAAAAGTACTATCAAAATATAATCCAGTTCAATTTTCGTATCTGAACTTTCGATTCACCATTTTATATTTCATAATAATTAACATGATGAATTTTTTTTCATGTTCTATCCTTTGAGGTAATTCATCAAATTTTATTTGTGCTTTTCTTTAATTAAAGTATAAAATAAATATTTTTTAGAAGTGCTTTAAAATTGTTATTAATATTAATTTAACCATAAATTTAAAGTAAAATTTAGAAAAAAATAAATAAATATAAATATAAAGTGGAAATCATTTATCCAAACGAAGACCGGAAGATATTCAATCAATTAGCCGATACCACCGCCCAGAATATTCTGGAGAAGACCACCCAATCCGAGAACACCCAATAATCCAAGACTTCTCAAAGTTAGTAATAAGTAACCGACGACTATACATAAGATGTTGGCCAATGGTATGACTGCTCCTTCCAGTGTGTTATTTCCTGCTAACACTGTTTGCAGAATAGGGACCACAAGATTTGACAAAAGTGTACTCAATAATAGACCCAAGAGTTGCCCCGTTGATAAACCAGCAGCCGCTCTAATTATAGGGAAGCAGGTGTCGGGTCCTATAGGACCCATAGTTGTATTCGGATTCGATGTCGGCATTCCTGTCGGCATTCCTGTTGGCATTCCTGTTGGCATTCCTGTTGGCATTCCTGTCGGCATTCCTGTTGGCATTCCTGTTGGCATTCCGGTAGGGGTAGTCGTAGGACAGGGAGGGCATGTAGGGTTTGTTCCACCACCACCACAGTTGCAAACACAGTTACAGCCATTACAGCCGGCGGGACACATACCCATACCAACCATACCCATTTGCCGTTTGCTGCGAAAGGCTTCCCCTTCTGACCAAACAAAGACTAAAATAATAACAAAAATTAGTGCTTTAATCATAACTTCTATAATAGTTTTAAATAATTAATAATAAAGATTTTCACTGACTTTTATACCTTTTCGGTGGAATCAATTGAAAGAAAGACAACAATAGAGCTGTCAATCATTGATCGCCAAATGTTTTGCATATTTTATTCATTTAATTAATTATTGTTTATTAAACATATCATTGAATAGAATATTAATTAAATAGAATTTATAGAATTAATCAAACATTTGTACTATCATTTATTCTATCATTTATACTAGATCAATTGATAACCAAAACAAAACAGATAATTATTTTTTTAAAGGAAGCTTGCTTATTTTCGAGCCAACAGTTAACTACCACAAATTTAATAATAAAATGAAAGTTTTTTATTATAATAATCTGATAACTTATAATATATAAATATATTCTTATTTTTATTTGATTCTATTATTATATAAATTTTAATAAAAAAAAATAATGTTTATAACCCTGGAAATTATATCTTGCTACTTTAATGTTTTTGTTCCTTTTATTAATAGTTATTGAATGCAGAAATTTTATAATTTGTTGTAAATATTTTCTACGAAAATATTAATAATTACTTTTAATTTAAATTAATAATTGAATTAAAATTTATTTAAACAAAAAATAATTGATTTTATACTTTAATTAATACATTTAAAAATAAAACCCAAAATAAAATAGTGATAAATAAGAAATGTATTGAATGTATGCCCGAAACCCAAACACCAAATTTGTTGTCAAACATTAAAAATTAGACATTAATTAGAAGTGATATATAATTTTTGAAAAGTTTATTATCCGGTGAGACCTCCAAGTCCTCCTAATCCACCACCAAGACCACCAAGTCCTCCAGTGAGACCACCCAGGCCACCTCCACCACCACCAGTGAGTCCACCTAAACCTCCTCCAACACCACCACCGGTAAGTCCTCCTAAACCTCCTCCACCACCACCACCACCAGTGAGTCCTCCTAAACCTCCTCCTCCACCACCACCGGTAAGTCCTCCTAAACCTCCTCCACCACCACCAGTACCGAGACCACCCAGAATATTCTGTAGTAGACCTCCCATTCCAAGCAAACCCAATGCTCCGAGACTTCTGAGTGTCAGCAATAGTAAACCGACGACATAACACAAAATATTAGCTAAGGGTATGACTGCTCCTTCCAATGTGTTATTGCCGACGAGCACTGTCTGTAGAATGGGTACAACCAAATTAGATAAAAGTGTACTGAGCAACAGTCCTAGGAGTTGACCCGTTGACATCAGAGATGAGGCTCTAATAGCGGTAAAGCAGTCGACGATAAGTGTTTGTCTCTTAACTCGAAACAAGTCTTCAACACTTCGTTTTCCAATCATTCCCATTGGGATACATATCGGGCATTGAGTGGGAAGTGCTGTTCTGTTCCTGCAGTCGCAATTACAGTCACAACAATAAGGACAGGTCATGTTTGGCATACCGGTAGGTATGGTTGGACCGGTTGGTATGGTTGGACCGGTAGGTATTGTAGGACCGGTCGGTATGGTTGGACCGGTCGGAATGGTTGGACCGGTAGGTATGGTTGGACCGGTAGGTATGGTTGGACCAGTTGGTATAGTTGGACGAGTCATCATAGTTGGACCTGTCGGAATGGTTGGAGGTCCTATAGACGAACTGGTTGGTGGCGGGTACGTCGGTGGAAATGTGACCCATGTCCATGGCTTTGGCGTTGTATAAGGTGGCCAATATTCAGGTTCGGGATAATGAGGATAGTGTGGGTATTCTGGTTCTGGATACCATGGTCCATTTTCTGGCTCAGAACCAGGATATTGCGGATAGTTATTTGGTCCTGGATAGTAACTACCCGGACATTTCCCATAAGGACACCTCTTGTCTGAGATCTTATTTAGTGAAATGTCTTCACTATAAGCCATAGTCCGGCTGACAGTCAGACAAATCAATAAGAATTTGGCGAAAGCCATGACTGACATTATGTTAGGACTAATTAGTTGTGAGCACTCGACTCATCCAAACAACTATTTATACCTTTTGTTCAGATGTTTGGAAACAATAGAATTATGAAAATCTATTATTCATTCAAATTATGTTTAATTGACAGAAGTTTTCATATTTTATTTATTTTTAACTCAATTGATATACATTTAGAATATTAAATAACATTTTAATTAATTTATAATTTAAATAAATTATAATTCATATAAATTATATTAACTGATGATTACATTGTTATTAATGACTTTAATCTAAATTGGAATTCATATTAAATATCTGTTCCCTTAAAAAAATAACTTAAAGTAAAATTGAAAAGAATATTACGAAACAATGGATTTTTATTGACTTCTTAATTGTGTTCATTATTGGAGGCACCCGTTCTGAGCGCAACCTTTAATACCGAATTTGAAGAGTCCTTTGAATGTCCTTTTAAATGGACAGAATTGATGTGAGTTTTCATATTGTCTTTTCTATTTGACTTATAGTTACAAAAAGGCCACTCACAGGAGACTACCGGTGCCTTATGTCGAGCCAAATGTCGCCCAAAACTGCGTTTATCGAGAAAAGTTTTACCACATCCGGAGTGACCACATCTATAGGAAACTTCTTTTGTGTGAACATTCATGTGATGTACTAAAAGAGTTTGGTTTCGAAAACGTTTGGCACAATCGGGCCAATTGCACACTAGGGATGTTAGGGATGTGCACTCCCTTTGCTTATGGATATCAAGTTTTGCCAAAGAAGTGAATACTTTGTTACAGATCTGACACTTGTATTGATTCATATGATTTCCTAAATGTTGTTTGAAAAGAGTCACTCCTTCGGTAGGAAAATCACATTCGCTTTTATGGCCGACATATTGACGACTATTTTCTAAAATTTCGATATGACTTTCTTGGGATCCTTTCAATGAGTTCTTTTGGAATGTTTGACCACCGAATGAGTCTCTTCGATGTCTCACTTTATGTTTGAATAAAACCGATCGATTATAACACTGAAACGCACATCCCTTCCAATCGCATCGATATATTGTATTTGATTTGTATTGAATGAGTTTATCCCTGGTTTGAGAGGTGTCGGCACAGCTCTCATGAGAATAGAATAAGTTCTGATTCAATGATTTTTGTTTTTTACTGTCGAGTAAATGCTTTAAATAAGAGTTTTTAAGTGTTGATGTCTTGGTTTGGGATACATCTCTATTGCAGATTATTTGTCCTCCAATGGGCACAACTGCTAATTCATTGTTTACATCTTCAGATTCAATTATGTGTGAACTGGAATTGCCGAGACTTTCATCAATGGTTTCATTATTAGATTGAAAACTATTTCGGGAATAAATTCATTGAAAATATTTGATTTGATGTCATTCCTCGACAGACCTGTTCTCCGAATTGGATGGAACCCAACCCTTTCCGCACTCGTAATAAACATCTGAATCTAAAGCATTTTGGTTGACATTGGGATCAGTTAAGCCGTTGTTGACATCTCCGACAATAATAGAGTCATTACTTTCATAATTATCTTCATTAATGTCTTTTAAAAGAAAAAGTGTCTGAAAAATAGGTCACAATTGTTGTAAGACTTACTGTCGATGAGATCAGAGTTGTCCTCCTTTTTCTTCATAGGAATAAAGCTTTGGTTTTCATACATTATATTCAAGACTTTAATCTCTTGAATCATTTCCAGGAGTTCTTCACTCAAATCAATGGTTTGACTAAATTTTTCAAAAAACTTTTGAAAACGATTTAAATGTATTTCGTATTGAATTAAATCTGTTTTCAAACAACTATTTTCACGTTTTAAGGCTGTTATCAATGAATATAACTCTAAACGAGTCAATGGTTCCAATCGTTTGATTGAAATCATTTTAATTGTAATTAAATTTTAATTTCATTGAAAAGGGATTTAAAACTGAATGTAAATATAAACAAACAAATCACGTGACTTACATATGAATCCATTCAAATAAGACATAATATTTGGTTTTAATTTTTCTATTATTTTATCCAAAGTTTAAACAAATTATTAAAATTAATATAAAAATTTAACAAATAATTAATCGTTTATTAAATTTTAATTACAAATCAGTGAAATAACTATTTTTATAGAATTAAAAATTTATTGTTTAATACATTAATTGAACTATAATTCGAAAACTATGCAAGGTAATAATTAAGTTTATAATTTAAAATAAGTTATGAAATGATTTCGTGTTTTTTCTTATGATTATTAAAATGAATTGTATTTGTTGTCCGATAAGAACATTGGGAGCAGTTGTACGAACTCTTCCCTTTGTGTCTGTCCATATGACTATTTAACGAACTTTTATTTTCATATTTCTGATTGCACCCAGGCCATGCACATGTATAAATTTTCTCTGATGTGTGTGTATTCATATGTTGATTTAACTCGTTTTTTGATGAAAATAAACGCTCGCATTCATACCATTCACACCGAATCTTCAAATCAGAGAAATGTATTGTTTTGTGTTTTTTTAAGTGAGTGTTCGTAGAGAATCCTTTTTTACATTCCTTGCATATAAAGGGACGGGTGTGGGTATACTTGTGACTATTGTAATGAATATTCGATTTAGTCTTAAAGTTACAGTTAGTTTCAGAGCATTGAATCCATGGAAAGTCTGACATTTCGTGTGGATGTGTTCTTAACTGATGTCTTTTGAATATAATTTGGGATTTGAATACTTTGTTGCACTCATTTATCTTACATTTAAATTTGTCCTCTGAATGGGAGAACATATGACAATTTAAATCATTTTTTGAGATACCTTTGAAATGACAGCCCTCATGAGTGCACTTAAATACTTCTTTGTGTTTATTCATGTGTCGCTGAAGATAACGCTTTACTTTGAAGACAGCAGAACATCCCTCCCATAAGCACTTCAATGCATGGACCGAATGAAGCTCTTCATGTCTTTTTAGTTGACATTTGAAGGAGAATTCTTTAGAACAGCCCTCGTGTTCACAAATATACCGTTGGAGTGAATCTTTGAAATGAACTACACTTTTATGTCTTTTTAAACACTTTTTAGAAGATAATTCTCGTCCGCATCCGATGTAATCGCAAACAAACTTTTCTCTTGAAATCTTTAAAATGTTGTCTTTTGGTTCACTTTCTATCTCTTCAGTAAAAAATATTTTTCGGTGCGTTTTCTCGTGTCTTATGTATTGATCTTTTGATTTAGTCTTGAAGTCACAGTTATTTTCATAGCATTGAAACCATTGATATTCATCTTTCATGTCGTCTTCCGATCGATTGTCTCCATTCATATGAATAACTTTTTCAGACAACTCTTCGTCAACTATTGTGTCATTACTTTTCTCATTAATTTTACGAACAGTTTTAGGCTTAAAGTTTGACTTATTTTCAAAACTGTTGTCGGAATCACTTTCTTCTGAATCACTATTTTGTTGAGAAAAATGACAAACACTTCCATCGATAGAATTATTCTCTGACTGATTGTCTTCATTCAAATTAATCTCTATTTCAGACAAGTCTTTGTCAACTATTGTGTCATTACTTTTCTCACTGTTTTCAGTGATGTCCAGACAATCAACTGTTTGTTTATTTAAACCTAAATTAGATTTAATCACTTCATTGTAATTAATTTTCTCCACTTTAATGATGAGACGCTTTTTGTTCATCTGATCCAATGCTTTCATTTCATCGATAATTATCTTTTGTTCTTCACTTAATTCAATGTTTTGGATATAATTTTCAAAAAACTTATGAAAACAATTTAATTGAGTTTTGAAGAGAAATATATCTGTTTTCATACTTTGATTTTCTCGCTTTAAATCATTTATTAATGAATTTAACTCTAAACAAGTCATTGACTCCAAACTTACCAATGAATTCATTTTTAAGTTTAAAATCTATTGAATATAAATATATATAAACAGTTAGTTTTAATTAATTTACACCGAATTAAAATGTTTGACAAATTGTTACATAAATATAATTTTTATTTATATTATAAACATTTCATATTTTGTGAACAAAGACAGTAAACAAAGTCACGTGACTTTATATGTCTTACATTCAAAATAACGTAACACTTTTGGAATTAATTCACAATTCGGTGAATAACTTATAATTTTTATTATTTAAATAAAAAATTAAACTTAAAATATTTTAATTAGAAAAAGATTTAACATTAAAAAGCCCAGATTTTTTTGTATAATAGGGATATAAGCAACTAGGTTTTCTGAAACACCTTTTAAGAGCAGTGTGGTTAATGAGGGGCTATTTTGATATAGCCCTGAGCCGATGCCAAACTTATATATCTTAAGAATATAAAAATAAATTAAGACAGAATATTTAATCAAAAAATTGATATTTTGGTATTCGTGTGAACATATTTTTAAATAAAATCATAAATAACTCACTTTTTCCACGAATAAGAACTCACTCACGGAGTGATGATTTTAATCAAGAATATTAATTATTAAATTCAAGACTAGTTTCGACTACTCTTCGGTCAATCTGTTGCAAAACACCCTAATATTCTGTAATATATTATTTAATAAAAATAAATCCAAACTTAGAATTTAAATATTTTTCGTCATTTATTAAAAGATTTTAAAAATGCATTAAAAATTAAAGTATTGATGCAATGATTTAATGATCGTTAGGTTATTAATGATTAAAAACAAAAAACAATTGAGAAATGTGTTCATCAGATCATAAATAAGCCAATATTAGCTAAAAAATATAGATTTTGTGGCAAAAATAATATGAGCAAGGCACGCTATTTTATATGAATGTCATACTGGGAAAAAGTCATCTGTTATTGACATTACCAAGATCATATTGTTATTCAAAATATTTTTTATTACATAACTTATATATCAACAAAATTAAGAATTTAAAAATAGTTGAACTTCAGACCAAATTATATTTTATTTAAAATTAAAAACACCCTAGCTATTCTTTTAAGAAATAAGCTGATTTTAGTATTTAAACAAGATTAACTTTTTTTTAGTTTTAAGATAAAGATACTTGTAGAATTTAAGTGATATTTTGAGCATTTGCTTAAAAATTGATAACATTAGTGACCAAGTTCATTTAATTCGACTTAATTATCTTTCAGCTATTTTTAAAACTAATTAATTTTAATAATACTAAAACTCTATGAACACAGAAGTAACACAACAGAATCACAAGTCATTAAAGCACCTAGATAATTTGAGTTATAAATGAAATAGGTCGATTCTATCTAAAATACTTCATAAAACCAAACAAGGAATGAAATATAGAGTTGCTAGATCAGAGAGATACAACTTCAATTGACAACCAAAAGATAACAATAATTAGTCATTATTAATGATTTCAAAGGTGTAAATGATTTCCACTTATTTATTTGAATTAAATAATAAAATTTGAATCATGGTCAATGTTTTACTTATACATTCTTAATTCCTATTATATTCACTATTTAAAAAGTTTAAGTTTAGCGCAAAATTTTCAAAAACTAGTCAACAAAACCACGTGTTTTGGGTTTGGGTTTATTCATAAATAATGTTAGGTTTGAAACCAGAAAATTTACCGGAAAATCTCAAAACACGTGTTTTGTTGTTTTCATTAAATTGTTTTTAAATGACAATTGAATTATAGTTAGTCTTAAATTAATTAATGGTTTTGAAACTAAACTAAAATGAAATTTATATCAAATTCTAATAAAACTTTTATCAGAAATGCTATCATTTCTGAAAATAAGAGATTTGATTTGCGGTCCTCTAAAGAGACCAGAGATTTGAGCATAACTTTTGGTCAGGACTTCGGCTCTTGTTATTTACGTTTGGGTCAAACTATTGTCTTCGCCGCCACTTCTTGTGAAATAACAGAACCGAGGATTTCGCGACCAAATGAAGGGATCATTGAATTGAGTCTCGATATATGTTCTGCTTCTGAGAAATGGGTCGACTCTTATCAGCGAACTCTACCCGAAAACGGCATTCTTTGTCTCAGACTTTTGGAGCGAACCATAAGAGACTCGCGTTGTGTCGACACGGAATCACTTTGTTTGGTGTCCGCAGAAAAAGTCTGGAAAATTAAATGTCATATAATTTGTTTGAATTTTGACGGAAATCTCTGCGAAGCGGCAAATATTGCGGCCATCGCTTCGTTGTCTCATTTTAGACGTCCAGAAGTGACCGTTTCTGCAGATAAGAGCGTTAAAGTCCACACATTTGATGAAAGGCATCCGTTGTCACTGACTTTACTTCACTATCCATTTTGTGTTTCATTTGTCTTTTTCTTTGATAATAAGAATAAATATCATATGATTAGTGATCCCCTCGAGTGCGAAGAAGAGTCATCTGATGCTAATTTGATTGTTTCCGCCAACTCTTACCGAGAAATCGTTGCACTTCACTGTTCGGGTAAACCAGTTGTTGACTCAAATATTGTTATCAATTGTTCACAAAAAGCCATCGAAAGAGTCAAAGAATTAACTGATTTCGTGAAGAAAAGTCTCGAAAGCGATAAACAAATGCGATTTAAAGGTATGGAAACTATTGGTTTCGCGAATGCCATCAGAAGTGGTGTCATATCAAACATAGAAAAACCTCATTTGAATCTCTTGAATGTTATTAAAGTCGATCAAATAGAAGAGGAAGAGCCGATCCAACAGAACACCATTGAAGAGACACCAAATGTATATCTTTATGGTAGAGATATCGGTACTATTGGAATGGGGGGAAAGAGTCAGTGGGAGTTCAATACAACAGTAGCTATTGATTCCGATGAGTCTAACGATCAGATATTGGAAATGAATGTCGAAACTGATATTAAAACAAAAAGAAAAGTAAATGAAAGCGACGGCGAAGAAGAAGATGAGATCATTGTTCTCAAAACTGTTGGTTTCAATCAGTGAAGTCAATGTTTGTGTCACTTATGGGCACAGAATATAAATAATATTTTGTTCTGTTGTAAAGTCATTTAATCTATTATTTACATAATTTTCTCTTAATAATAATTCATTAATAAATTCATTAATAAACTTAATTAATACCTTTTATTTATTTTAAGCCGATACTAACCCTTAAAAAACGTTTTAAGTTATAACTCCTAAACCCTTTGATATACAGAAAATATTCCGAAAGCTTAAACACTTATGAACCAGAAAATGTTTTACCCTTTGAGAGGTTTTACATATTGAGGATTAATGATAGAAAAACATATAAAAAATACATTATTTGAAAAATATCATATATTTTCCCTAAAAATAAGTTGGATTTGGTCATTTTCAAATTCTACCAATAATTTATTAACTTGGCCTCTTTTGATCATTAAGATTATGTCCTTCATTATATGTAAAATAATTATATTTAATCCTTGATTTTTGTGACATTTTTAATATACAATAATATATGGGAACAAAACATATTAACTAAAATTAAGAACAAATTACAGTCAAAATGGAGTTTT
>JAQFZL010001379.1:0-10597 GCA_034695685.1 Galumna lanceata | reverse complement strand
TAACTTATATATATATAAGTTAAAGTTGAGGTGTTTTTTGTAGGCCTCCCACCGTTTAAGTGATTTAATGATTTAGAGATATTAGTCAAACGTTGTGTTCGTAAGTAATTCTGGAGTATTGATGCCGACAATGTACTCAAGTATTTCATTGATAAACAACTGAGAGTTGGCTTCTCTTTTAAATCACATAAAAGGTCTTCAATTTTCTCAATGAATTTCTATTGCTTTGAGTTTTTGCGATAATTTTATTCTTTTGTCTCTTCTTTAGTATTGTCTGACTTTTCCTCACTTTTCACGATTCAGTTAATCGCAAAACGCGTCCAACAAAACGTTGAACCACTTCTCTATCTTTTATTTTTATTCTTTTATTGAGGGTTTGCTAAAAGTTTTTTCAATTTTGAAGAAATCCTCATTTGATATACAATTCTATATAAAACCATTTCCACTATTCTCTCAACTTTTCTTTTTGGATATTTTGTTAATAATTTAGTAAAAAAAAAATAAGAAAGTATAAATGGAACATGCTACTTTATTTTACAATCCTTACTTTTGGGAATACCTTTTGATCAAAAGCTCAATTATTTTGAGTTTTCCCAAATATTTATAGATAAGATAATTTAAAATTGTATTTTAAATTTAAAATGTCATTGCTTAAATTGTGAATCAACATTATTTTCTTTGTATTTGATAAAACATTTTAGCTTGCAACAATTTCACTGAATTAATGTTTATTTTGTAAATACATTTGAAATTTAAAATCTCAACCCATTATTGGATTTAAAAAAATTCTTTTGAATCCAAACGTTGAAAATCTATTTCTTATTATATGAAGAGTGTATCCAAACTTGGATTTACTTTATTGAAAGGTTTTATTCAAAACACTTATTAAAATTTGAGGTTTTAATCACTTAATTATATAAAATTTATGTTTAATTAAACTATTTTTTTCCAGTTGTTTATTAGTGTTTGTCTCTTATATATAAACTTATCTATTAATGAGTGGATGTATGACTTCGTATATATCTTCAGAAAAAGTTAATTTGCAAACCAAGAAAAGGCGGATTCAATGAGTGGATAGACGTTATAGACTTCAACTTTAATTAAACTGAAAAACAAACTAAAACTTAGACTTCAATTAAGCATTTTCTTTACTGAAAGAAGTTTTTAATAAACTACACATTTATTGAATGCAATGCTTTCAAAGAGACCATGTTCATTTTCATGCCTAACTTTGCAATTTCTTTTCACGAGAATTCAAAAGAACTAGCTCAACCATTCACTAAATGACATTTCTACTATATTTATTTATGATATTTTAATTCAAAAAAATGGCAAGGAGTGTTTAAATGTCACACTTTGAATATAAATGTGTTTGTATGGGTCTTATCTCTATAAAACAAGTTTATTACCCTGCACATATATGTCGATAAAATCTGATAAAACAAGAAATTCTTTGAGCAATAAGTGGTGTCATCTCTTAATATAGAAGTAAACACTTATATTAACGAATTGCTCTACACTTTCAAACAATCGATAAAAAGTTGTGGGCTTTTGACGAGAGATAACGCAATTCTTTTGTATCCAATCTTTGGTTAAAGCCTGACGTGAATTCAATTTACTATTAAATTATGACCGTTTAGTTTACTTATTTGTTTTCCTAATGAGCAAACATTTTTTTTCTTCAATGATCCTAGGTAAACTAAGGAATTAGCTTTGATAGAATCAATAAATATTTTGTAATATTGGATGTTTTGAAAATTTTATGAAATATTTCATGCAAATACAATTCACCAAGATCAATTATTGATCAATAATATCAAAAGATAATATAATCATATTTTTTTAATATTAAGAAAATTATTAGTTATGAAAGTAAGAAGTTTTTATTTGAGGAAAGTTAGAGTTAGAATAGAATTATCACTTTTCCTAATAATTGTCATTTTAGAGACCCTTCGGGTCGTGAATGACATTTAATATTGGATTTCATATCGATTTTAGTATAAATTTGGAGTAAATGTCGACTCATAAGCTATGAATTCATTATCACGTCTTCGGGATATAAAAAAGTTATATTTGAAAAAAATAAATAACTAAGACTAACAAGCAAGGTGGTTTTTTATTAACCTAGGCTAATATTCCTTATATTGAGTTTTGAAAGTTTAATCCTGGATTTAACTTTAAATAAGAATAATCTGCACTCAATTTAAACTTCAAATAAATTTAATTTTTGCATTAAATTCAAGTTTTCAAATACTTATACTTTGCTATTCTTTACTAATATGAACTTGCATCAGTTTAAATCTCATAATGCCCAGAGTCTTCTAAAAAGACTGATATTAATGCCAAAATTTTTATTTATTTTTTTTTATTAATATATTTGGAAAATGAAAATATAATATATATATTTAAAAAGATTTATTGAAAAATCTTTTATATAAAAAAGTAATGGAAAAAAAGTTGACTATAATTTGAATGATTAACAAATTATTGCATTTATTTTATGTCTTCACTTTCAATAAGTCTTCACATTTTGTTTATTTTTTCCTTTTTCTTGGATTAACCAAAAGGACAGTCAGACGTTTGAGTGATAGATACCGTCCGTTTCTAATATATAACAGATTTTATTCAATTCGAGTCAATGATAAATGAGAGGCTTTCCAAATGACCCCAATTTTCTTCTAAAAAACAGTAAAAGTTGAGCATTAAGTGATTCGATCTCTATTTTGACTCTTGAACATTTTATTTTTCATTATTATTATTATCATTCAACTGATTAAATGTGCTCTTTATTATAATTTCAGTGGAAAGACAACCTCACGCTGAGGCCCGGACTTCGTTATCGACACAGAAATTCCTCTCACAAACACGTAAGTAATGTTTAACAAAAGAAACTTGATAATATTATGATATATCTATTGGTTGATGCAAATTCAAGTTCCAAGTAATTCGATTTTCAATTTTTTTTCCAAACTCTTATACGAATGGAATTTTAAGTGAAATTTTTATTTTAAAATATATATATAAATATTGGACACAATTTGACGAACGGCTAAATTTTGAGTCCGATATCAAAATCGTGTTAAACACGATTCGACTTTTAATGATAAGCACATCAAATGTGATTCCGATGCTCTCCCTCTCTCTCCCTCTCTTACTCTCTCCTCAGTCGTAAGGTTTAGTCTTTTCTCCCGATTCATCGATCGGTTGCGTCAAATAGAATGCGCGGCGAATATGGTTTGAGTGCCTTTAATGCACAGAATAAATACAGTCGAAGTTTAGCTCGAAAAGAGTCTGCATTTTCTAAATATATATAAGTTTGACGATTGATTCGCAGGTTTTGTGGCTGATGGCAATACCAGCCTTTCTTTGGCTCTCATTCTTTTGAAACGTTATATAAAAAAGTGTTTTTTATGAGTTTGAAAACATCTTTAATCCAATCGAATGTTTGGTGTAATTGTGATATTAAAATAGCTCTGAGTTGTCGATTGTCACCAACTCTTACAAGAATTGAACAAATATTTTGATCATTTGATTGTAATAACTCTATTCATATGAAGCCTTTGAATACATAAATTGTCGATTGGATTATAGTTTGAGTTTTGTGTTGTCGAGGATTAACACTAACTGTAATCATATGATTGTTTGGCCAAAGGCTAGAATGTATTGTCAACTAATAATTGTGTTGATATTATCACATCCAGTATATGTAAAAGCAACTCAGGCACAATCGCCCGCCACTAATGAACAGCCATTCGGTAAGCCTCACCTGTTTTTCTGCAGTGAAGCCACACATTCATTGTTTGGATGGCTATAGAAAATCAATGCATACTTTTTGAGCTGAATCTGTATTTTTCAGTAATATTTTGCTGAATACTTGAATTTTGAGTAAATTTCATATTCGTTGGTTTCCAACAAAATTATTCATTCAGTCGACAAACACAACAAAAATACAACAAAATTTTTAATTTATTTTTTCCTTAAAAAAACTCTTAATTCGTTCAGAAAATGTGTGAATTCAAGCGAACATCTATTTTCCAGTCCAAGTGTGTCTCTGACATAAACCGGCAGAAATCACTTAAAATTGAATTACTTTAGATTCACTTCTTTAATAAGATTTTGTCCAGAGTTTGAGTTCTTTTTTTTTCAATTAAAAAAGTAGCATGATCATATTGATCATATGGATGATACTTCTTATAGAACTTCATTCGAAAATTATATGTTTTGGTCGATATTATAGAATCTAAAATCAATATAAAAAGAGTCAATAATTTCAGTTCTTATTTTATTTTATCTCAAAAATAAAGGAAAAAAACCTTTTGTGTTCATATAGTTGTGTGTATCCCAAAAGTGCCATAAAATTGTGCGGAGAAACTCAGTGTTCACCGCATTTGACCCAAAATCTTAAGATTCATTTGACAACTAAAACACGAGAAACGGAATCGTTTTCTTCTTTTGTCTTAAATTTTTTTTAGTTTCCAAGAAATACATTTTTAGCGATAAGTTTTCCTCTCATTTCTATTTGGTTTTTGGTTATGATGTGAGTCTCGTCTTCCTCTCCCTCTCTTTCACTCTCTTTCTCTTCCTTTTTGTTTATATCTGTGTGTCGTATATATAGAATAAACTGGAATTTATTTTGCTTTATATAAACACTATTTTTATGTTAGTTTTGTTCGGTCGAGGAATTCGTATATATTTTATTTAAAAAATTGTTTTCGCTGTCCTTTTGTATTGGTATTCAACTATAGGCAGAAAAGAACTCTAAGAAGTGTTAGAGAGATAGAGCGAGGAATTGTTCACGTCTTCCACGTTTTTACTTGTCATTTGGTGTAATGCCATCCAATGAAGATTTACTGACTTCTCACGTTGTCTTCTCCCCCTATCCCTCTCTTTCTATGTCTCCCTCTCTTTTCCTCTATCTCTCTCTTTCCCTCTTCCACTCTCTCCCCTCTCAATATGTTTTCTACATTCAACTACCATCTGATTCTGGATAAAAGAGCAAACTAGGCATAAGATAACCAAGATCGATTATATGTTTCGATTGAAGCCATGAGTATTTCACTTGTTTCTAAATGAACATGCTAGATAAACGATTTTGCGTGAATGAAAATTAGTTAAAAATTTGTGTTACAAAAGATAACGATTAAAGTCATTCTGGAAAAAACTACTCCAACAGAATTAGAGCCCAAAGTAATAGACTATTAGTAACAGACTATTAGCAAATTTAATAGACTTTTCTAACGAATAGAATTAGTGGTCAATCAAAGCAATGCTCACAACTTATTTATAAATTTATTGCGAGTATTATTAACTCCATTTATCAAAACACTGACCATTTCTCAAAATGGCCTTTTGCTGAATAATTTCCTAAATTGTCTTTAATCTAATATGAATGAAATGGTATATGACTTTGATGTCATTTAGATACTTATGTCTGGAGTTGGGGTCTATCCTCAAAGATAGGAAGTAATTAGTTTGACCCCTCTCTCCAATACAACTATTTTTATAATAAATAAAATTATTAGATCATTGATAGTCTAAGGATGTCTTGTTTTAAATTGTGAATATGTCTACCAAGAGGTCAGACCAGTAATACCTGACTCGAAGTTATTGGACGATCGATAGAGCGCTCAATAATATTGATATTTAAGTGAAATGTTTTTCGTTTTGTATTCTAACGAATAGAATGCAATTAATATAAATTTTAATTAAGAGAGTGTTTGTCAATAAGTGGTTAATACCAAAGAGTAATAATTTTCAGTTGATTTGAGAAAAATAAGGAATTGAATGAAAATACTGTAAAAGCATTGAATTTATAGCTTTGAAAATGAAAACAAGAGGCAAAGAATGGCAGACATCCATAACCACTTATTTTCATTAAGTACTGATTCGTTTGGTGCTCAACAGTCTCCAAATCAGACCCCAGAGAATATGTGATATCAGAGACCTAATGCTTGGCCCAAATGAAGAGACATACGACTAAAGAGAGGGTCAACTCAAACATATTAGCGAATGTGAGACGACCTCATCCAGACATTGACATCAATCTATGTGTTAGGGAAACACATTTATTACTCAAACTAAATATGATCTCTGACTGACTCTCACTGGTTATCTCTCATTTTGACTCTACTGACTTCTCCTGTACTCATTCTGTACTCATTCTGTACTGACTCTCCTTTTGTTCATTAATAGTCAACTTTTATACAGTCTTCCAATAGAAGGTAAAGACTGCTCTAACTGTTAATACCGATGTAATAAAAATAAGTTTCCCCTCATTTTTATAAATGAGTTTTCATGCATAGAACAGATAGTGCTCTCATAGTACTCATACAGTACTGTACACATAGTGCTCATCCTCCCATTGTTTAGTCAACCATCAAATGTGAGTTTATCCTCAATTTATAGTTTTTTTCTGATGGCGTTTTGGTTTGGCTTCAAAACTGCTTTTAATGTCATAAAAAACTTAACATAATTTTCGACAAAAATAAGAGTACTTTTCAACGCCTAATAAATCAAAGTTTAGAAAAACATTTTTTAAGTATATTTTTAATGTGTTTTCACTCAAATATTCAATAAAAATATTTAGTTTTAAAGAACAGGTAATTCCATTTATGAAGGAAATCAAATTATCCTAGTTTAAAATTGTCGTTAAACATTAAGAGCCCAACTATTTTTGCAATAAATTGAGGCACAGCTCATATCGACATTTTGGGCAAAACTTTTCCATTTTAATAATTTTAATAAACCACTTAAACCCATACTTTTATTCGTAATACTGAGAGTTACCTAATTTATATCCATGTCATATGATCCATGGCATTTATATGTTCAATTTGGCTGGCTAACAACAAGCACTATTATAACTTGGTATTTTCAATTAGTGAATTGCTTATCGCCATAGTTGTAGTTCTCGAGGCATTCACCAAATATTTAGTAATAAAGTTATTATAGCTCTCTTTTTGACTCTCCCTTTGATTTCTCTCTCCCTCTCTCTCTCCCTCTCTCTCTCTCTCTCTCTCTCTCTCTCTCTCTCTCTCTCTCACTCACTCACTCACTCTCTCTTTCACTTTTACTCACTCTCTCACTCACTCTCTCAATCGCTAACTCTTTCTCTCTTTATGTTTCAATTGATATGAATTCAGTTGAAAATTGTGTCAAAATATGACATTTTGTCGACTCATTCGTGAAATGTTATTAAAAAATAGTATTAAAAACAATTAGCCTTAATTTGATCCTAGGTTTCATTAAACTTGAGATATAAAAGATAATTAAATTTGGCATTTTATAGGATTTGATTTGTAAATGATCCTGCATACTCTATTATAGTGTTAGTTCAGGTAATCTTTAGAGTAAATGAGTCGACAATTTTTCAACAAAAACTTTATTTGAATTTAATATAGAAATTGAATCGTATTTTAATATTAAAAACAAAAATAATGATAAAGTCGTTAATAAATGCGAAATATTGTGAACCCATCCATGAGTGCACTGAAACGCGACCCAACTTTACAGTGAAGAACCCAATTGTGAAAATCCAATCACGTTTACGTATACTCAGGTCTAGTCTAACCTAACATCGCATTAAGGTATTAACTCCTGCGCCAAACACTTTAATGCAGTATAAATGGAGCCAAACTTATAATTAAGGTTCAACTAATTATTTTACGTTATATTCTGTGCACATATTCGTCTTCTACTGATAAACAGTTGAATGAAAACTTAATCTAAAAGCTAGGACACAATATAGTAGCCATACTCCTTTTCATCTAGTCATCTAGTCAATTTGATTAATGGAATTCCTTTCACAATGGATTTGTTGGGAATTTGTCTTTTAAAGTATGGAATTCGTTATAAACAAAACTATAAATAATATATGAGTGAATGCATTTTAATTGCTCTTACAATTCATTTATGAATTAGCAAGGTTAATTTATGTTAGTCTTGTATAAATAGTTGATATATGATCCAAAAATCCCTAATCGTTTTGTCGATGAGAAAAATGTCAAATTTTATGAATTGATCTCAATTCGATTAAAGGAAAAGTGGCCATGCTCATGTCATGCTCATACCATGCTCATTCTGTGCTCATTCTGTGCTCATTCTGTGCTCAACCCATAATGCATTAAGAATTGATTTTTGTTTCGTTCAAAATAACTTTCAGTGAATTATTCGCTAAAATTAAAAAATAGCTAAAATTGTTGGAATTCCATCCATTTGGCGATCGTTTATTAATTACTTAATTGAATTGATCTAGCTCAAATATAACTGAAATATTGCACAACTATAGCACAAGTATAGCACAATATAGAAACAACTAATTAATTAATTTTCAAAGCATTCATTTTTCTCTTATTATAGTATTTGCGTTTTTAGGTCGACAGGCATTTGAGTGATTGACTTCACTATCATATTAGAGTCCAACCACTTATTGAATCAGAAGTTGTATTGATTAGGTTAAATCGACCACTCTCATTTAATCTAACAAATGATCTATGTACAACTATGTATGTGTTCTTATAAAAACTCCAGTCGATACTAAAGATTACAATTTAGTTTGTCTTTCAGAGTAACAACATTTTGATTACTAATATAAAATTGATTGATTACATTAAGTTAATTTAGCATGGCTATTTTTAATTAAGGAGAGATTAAATTTAGAAGTTTTAGCAAAACTTAATTATCTCAAAAAATTGAGAACAAATAAAGTGGAAAATCATAAGATCTTCTTAAGAATAGTGAAAATCAATGAAAATTCCACAAAATTTATGACTTGATTTAAACAAAATTTTTTTATAAAGAAATGGTATATTTTAAGAGCATAAAAATGTTTCCAAGAATTGAATACCGAAGAAATGGTTGATTCGTTTTGTATATTAAATAAAAACAAATCCTTTAATAGAATCAAACATTAGAATAGAGTTTAGGAGAAAAAATTCTTAGATTGTGTTATAGCGTTGATGCAGAAAAATAACCTAAGCTTTTCTTAAGCTCTCCCTTCATCTCTCTCTCCTTTTCTACTTTTCTCCCTCTCTTATGGTTTTGCTCCTATGTATTCAGTCGCACATATATAAAGTGGATTTGATTCATAGTATTTACAATTTATACATTTGATATAATAGTATCGCTTTAAATGCTATTCGTTATAATAATAATAATAAATTATACGCTTAAAAAGTTTTGAAATGTTTGATGGCCTCAGCTTTTTATAATGACAAAAGTATGTGTTCAGTAGTGTACACAATCAGGAAATTGGCTTCTTTGTAGTCGAGCGACTTTTAAGAGCAACTTAAATATTGACCCATCGATAAAGTGATAAGAAATCTACTCCAATGAAACACTGGTATCAACCATTCAAATCAAAAAACATTAGTTTAAGAGAATTGTGTTATTCTTTTGAAAAATCAAATATAAAATTTGTAGCGACAGTCAGAGTGTAATATTTTCTTGGCTTAACTATTGTTGGCCTGAATTTAATTTGTTTTGTGATTTATAATTTAATAGCGTTTTCATCCCAATCTTATTTCTCATTCTTTTCTTTGCTTAAGAAAACATAAACCTTAAACCCAAAAGCTTTACATAAAAAAATCAAAGAATGGGCGAAGAAATGTAGCATTAAATTATTGCATATATACACAGACAGAGCACACACATACTCAGAGCACAGCACAACTTTTTTCATTCAAAATTTATCCCTAAATTTTCAATTTTTTTAAAACTATTTCTTTAAAATATTTTTGTTATAAAATTCAATACAAATTTTATAAAAATTGGTTTAAAGAAAATTTATTTTGACTGCTCTCAGAGTGCACTCACTTTATATAATTTGCTTCAATTGGATAATTATTTGAATAAACAAGAAAAACAAGTAAACCATTTGGTATTTTAACTTTTCTTTTTAAAAATTATATGTAATTAAATTATAGTGACTAAGAATTAATTAATATCTTGTAATCTAATTCATAAATAAAACGCCTTTTGGTCTTTTTCCAAACAAAACATCCATTTCACCCCTGGATATTCTTATCTTTTAAGTATGAAATGTATCATTTAAATGAGGAAACACTGATTCAAATTCAGGCACTGTATGTATATGTGTAGTGACTGAATCCAACACAAAAGGCATTTGTTATAATTATTGTTCTCTCCTTCACTGCCTTTTATATGATCTTGCAATATTTTTGAATTAGAGAATATTTATCAGAAAGGATGTGTTCTGTCTTTAATTATCGACCGCTTTTCACAAATATTACTTACATTGAGATTATTAATCTTTCCTTTAATACAACTGTTATTTCTAACCAATGAAAGTGTATAAGACTACCTTGTTCAATTTATTATACAACTAATTTCTTGATCATCACATGAGAATATTTCATAGTTTAACAAAATTTGAATTATATTTTGCAATCATTATTAAAGTTTAGAATAGTTTCATAAAACTTGACTAGATAATTTATTAAAATAATGTAGTGAAGCATAAATATATAATAAACTAACAAATCTTTTAATGTTCACAAAAAATGTGTTGCTTTGAATAAAAAAAAAGCATAAACTAAATGATATGAACTAAGAATAAATGTTTAAATTATTGAAAAGA
>JAQFZL010001378.1:0-10599 GCA_034695685.1 Galumna lanceata | reverse complement strand
CTTAGTATGTGTCCGGTCAAGATATTTAATCTAAGGACCAGCCTATGAACCGTTACAAATAGGCCGATAGGCTGAATGCCGTTCTCTACTCATTAGTGTTTTCAGTCTTTAAATAAATTGAGTAATTTAAGATGGATGATAAGGTGTTTTCCCAAAATACCACCTCTTTTGAGCAAAACACTCAGAAGACAGAAGCCTTGATAACTCAAACTTCTAATTCTTCATTACATTTACTAATGAGAATTTTACTCTTTTGTATAAAAAGATTATAAATTTGTTTATATTAATAATTGACTTCCAGAGATAGGTTTCTTCATTCAAATAGAATGTCCCAGCTTATTCTTCTATTAGAGAGAATTTCAATCTTTTATTAACCAAGTAAATTAAATAACTTAATATCAATAATGGACCTCCCCAATGTTCATTTAATTATAGGATATTCTAGGGTATTTCTTAGTTATTGAAGAGAATTTTATTCTATATTGTTAAAATATTTCAAAAAAATTTATATTGAATATAGACTTGATAAACATGTTTCTTAACAAAATTTGGACAACATATTTACCTATTGAAAGAATATTCATTCTTTTGATTAAAAAAGTATAATATGTTTGATAAAATATTCCTCGAGAGAGTAGCATTTTATACTCGTCTAGTCAAATTTAAATATTTTGAGCACTCTGCTATTGAACTTATTTATAGAACTTATTGTATAATAATTTTGAATTTTATGTTCAATTGATTGAAAATATATATTACTTTATCCTTACTATATATAAACGAAATTAAAGGACTTTGTCTGTCTGTCTGTCTGTCTGTTTATCTGTCACAAACCACTAGAAGAAATAAAATGAATGATTGAGTGAGTGAAAGAGAAAAAGAGAGAGAAAGAAAGAAATAGAGAAAAAGAGAGAGAGAGAAAAATAAGAAAGAAAGAGAGATGGTGTGAGAAAGAGAGTGAGTGAGAGAGGGAGTGAGTTAGAGGGAGTGAGTGAGAGAGAATGTGAGAGTGAGTGAGAGAGTGTAAGAGTGAATGAGTTAGAGAGAGTGAGATAGAGGGAGAGTTAGAGAGACAGTGTGTGATAGTGAGCGAGTTAGAGAGAGTGAGAGAGAGCGAGAGAATGAGAGAGAGTAATATAGAAAGAAAAAGAGAGAGTAAGAGAGAAAAAGAGAGAGAGATAGAGAGAGAGAGAGAGATAGATTGAGAGAAAAAGTGAGTTAGAAAGAGTGGGAGAAAGAAAGAGAAAGAGAGAGTGTAATTGAGAGAGTGAGAAAGAGTGATTTAGTTTGAGAGAGTGAGTTAGAAAGAGTCGGAGGAAGAAATAGAAAGAGAGAGTGTAAAGGAGAGGGAGAGTGCGAGAGAGTGAGTGAGTTAGATAGAGTGAGAGAGAGAGAGAAAGGGATAGAGAGTAAGAGAGAGTGTTAGAGTGAGTGAAAGAATGAGTGAGTGAGAAAATGAGTTAGAGTGAGAGAGAGAGAGGAAGAGAAAGAAAGAGATAGAGAGAGACAGACTTTTTCTTGTTATTATAAACCGTAAATGTAGTGGTCATAGGCTTTGCCTCATACCTTGTTTTTGCTAAAAATCTGAATTTTCAAGATATATCTATTGAAATATAAATTAAAAATATTTGTTAAAGCGATTGACAAGGTCCACCTCGGTTCCACGAAGTCACAAGGTCGACCAGAGGTTAATATCCATTTTTGTCCGGACAGTGTGGCTATTTAGGTTATACTTTCCCTGAGCCCCACGACAGGGATAGCCCTGAAATTTTAATAAAGTTTAAATGTGTTTTTTATACCGTTTTTATGTATTTAGCTCTTATTTAAGCATTTAAGCTAATTTCGTTCTTTATTTAACTTTATTTTGTCGTTTTCAAATCTTTTTTGCTTAAAAACTAGGAATTTGAGAATAATCAAAAATTCTGCAAATTTTTCAGAATTTAAAGCCTTTAATTTAGGCCTTAAAACCCTGAATTTAACCTCAAATTGAAAATTTTTTTATATTATCAGCGATGGTCAAGATGTAGGGTGATGGGCTATACTCTCATTCGATTTGGTCGATTTACTCCCCCCTTTTCAAGAGCAGCGGCAAAAATGAAGGGGAAAATTAATCAGAAAAACAGTTATTTGGAAGAAAGTATACAATGCCGTAACATAGCTTGTGATGGAATCAAGAAATTTTGTAGTATCATGTGATTCAATCAAATAATTTTGTCGTTTAACGTCTGCAAACAAAATAGACTGTAGTAAAGACAAAAAACTTTGTAGTATTAAATGTGAAAGCATAGCGAGTGCATTAGTCGGCCGTTGTTTAACATGAAATCATAATACAAACAATAGCTTACAAATGCGACATTACGACGGCTGAACTATGCATTCGCTATACTTTTCCATACTATACTACAGAGTTTTTCGTCTTTACTACAGTCTATTTTGATTGCAGACGTTATACTACAAAATTATTTGATTGAATCACATGATTCTACAAAATTTCTTGATTCCACCACAAGCTATGTTACGTCACTGTAAGTTATAATTTATAAGTGTTTGAAAAGTCATTTGCAGTTAATCAATAAATTTTGTTTATAAGTTGAAAATTTGAAAATAATTTATTAAACCTATTTTATCAAGTTAATTGTTCAGAAATAATTTGATTGAATAAAAATTAAGTTGAAAATATTTTTAAAAAAAATTTATCATTAATTTGAGAAATTTATTTCATTAAAAATTTTGACAGAAAAAAGTGGGAATATTTTTTAATAAGTAATACATCATTTGAAAGTAAAATTTTCAAGACTATAATGCCAAAGTACTTTCCTTTTTCCACAGCATATGTTGAAACCATTGTCCGCAATTATTGGGATATATAAAAGTTTTAAGTTTCAAAGAGGAGCATGTTAAGTTTTACTATGAAAAATGATTCATTATAAGTGATAAAAGTTAATTTAAAATTTAATATTTTGTTATTAAAGTTTCTTATGTTAAGCATTGAAATATTTTCTTTAAACATTCATAAAAATATGTCGATAAATGATTTTTATTTAAAATGTCTAATAAAATACTAGAGGAGTCATTTGATACTCATACGTTTTTATTACCAAGCATATTCAAGCCGTTCACTGTCACCACACTTATGGTTAGGTGTTGGCCAACATATTGACAACACTCGAGTACGGAGTGGCAACTGTTGACTCATCAGTGGCCGGTTTAGGCGGCTGTCCCTTTGCTTAAAGAGCCACTGGTAATGTGGCCACAGAAGACGTGGTGTTTATGTTACACGGAATGGGCATCAAAACGGTTAGTCAACTTTATATGTTGTAACTGAATTTGATTTAGGAATCCACCATGGTGACTTTTCGAGTCAAAAAGATTTACCTTTTTATTTGTATGATTTAATAGGGCGTCGATTTATAAGTTAATGGATGCCGGAAACTACATCTGTAAAGCTCTGGGCAAACAAGCCAATTCAAAGGTCGGAAGAGCAACAATAAAAGTTGAAGCCTTTCCCTTCACTAAAGGGCACAGAATAAGTGAGACTATGAATTGGAAATCAATGTAGAAGTGAGACAACAGTCCTGAACGTCAATTCCATCGATAGATCCGGACTTCAGATTAAAAATCTTTTTGTAACAAATTTTTTATGAAAACAAAAAAATATTTTAATTTTATTTAAACTAATAATGACTTAAACTCTGAACTCAAACATTAAAAACATAATTAATTGTAAAAACTTTCTACAAAATATTCAAATACTTTTGTTGATTATTTTGTTCAAAATTGTAGAAAAAATGGCAAATTGTTTGTCCCATTCACTGAAAGTTGGTAATGTATAGCATATAAAAGTACGCCCTTTATTCATAACACTCATCGAGAATACATGGAAGAGAGAGAGAGATATAAATCTTTAAACTCTCCTAGATTGTATGATGAAACAGTTTGAAGCAATGTGGAATTTTTACAGTAGTAATAAATGATTATTATCTATCATATTATCATAAAATAAAATTCGGGAAAAGGATAAATCTTTTTTGTATTGGATTGTATTGTATCAATGCTTTCAATGTATTGTAATTAAGCGTAATGGGACGGATCGTTTTTTAAGAAACTGATATTTTTATAATATTTTATGAAAAATAATGTAAAAAAGTTTCATAGGCTCTAAAAACTATTGTTAAAATGACCCTTAGTATGTGTCCAGTCAAGATATTAAATCTTAGGACCAACCTATCAACCGTTACAAATAGGCCAATAGGCTGAATACCTTTCTCTACTAATGACTTTAGTTATCTTCACTTAATATTTAAAGTAAATTTTAGATAAATTATTTGAGTTAATCGAATAATTTATTATATTTTATTAAATTAAATGATAATTAATTAATGAAAATAAAATTTTTAATTATAAATATTTGACTAAAATATGAGTTAAATCGGAGTTCATTTTCATACAATTCCTGCGTCTTTTGCTAACGAATAGAATATTGTTTTTTCATTTTTCAATAAATTCTGTGGAGAATCAAATTCAGCGACTCTTCCCTCGTTTAGGACCAGAACCCGATCCGAATCCATAATTGTGTTGAGTCTGTGGGCTATTGTAAGTACAGTACAGCGCGAGAATTCACTCCTGATTGTGGTCTGAATGAGAGCATCGGTTTCTAAGTCGACGGCAGCCGTCGCCTCATCTAATATAAGTATATTTGTGTTGCGAAGTAGAGCTCTGGCCAAACACATCAGTTGTCTCTGACCAACACTCAGGTTTTCTCCGCCTTCATTCACTTTATAATCAATTCCTAAGTCCGTACACTTAACAAACTCTCGAAGATGTGAGTGTTCTAATGCTGTCCATATCTGTTGGTCGCTATACATCTCAAATGGATCTAAATTTGAACGAATAGTACCGGCAAAGAGAACCGGATCCTGAGGTATAATCGTTAGACGAGATCTCAACTCCTGTTAACAAAAAAATTAATAATAATATCATTAAAATAGCGTTAATCCATACCTGAAGACCAATTTTACTGATATCTATGTTATCGATGACTAAACGTCCGAACGCGGCCTCAATCAGTCTAAAGAGCGCTAAAGTTAGTGATGACTTTCCAGCACCGGTTCGACCAACGATTCCGATCTGAAGAAAATTTTAAATAAGTTTTTTTGATACAATGGATTGTTTGATACAAATACTAACTTTTTCTCCCTTTTCTACTTTAATGTCAATTCCCTTTAAGATGAGATCTAACCCTTCTCTATATCGAGTGCCATATTCAACAAACTCCATACAACCACTTTCAGGCCATTCCTTTTTTGGTGGATTAGCGGAATGCCATTCAGCCTCTGATTCGATTTGTGTGTATTCGTCAATACGTTCGACGGCCACCACATTGTTCTCCATTAAGGCGTACATTCGAACCACAAAATTCAATACGAAAGTCAAGTTTAGTGCATACGAAAGGGAAAGTCCTATTTCTCCGCCCTTCATATCTGGAGCCAAAACAGCGAAAAGTGCGGCAAAAAATATAATACTATTTGAAAGAAATTCGAGACGAATAGAAAGCCAACAGTTGGCGATTGCGTTCGGGTAAAGACATATTTGGTTTGCGTCAACCTTATCGTCAGACTCTCGTATGAATCTATGATTGGCTCCATAGGCACGTATTGTCGACACACCATTCAATGTCTCACTGAAGTGCGAATATATGGGAGATCTCGTAATTGATTCTAATCTGAAGACAGAACTCAATTATAATTTATTTTGTTATCAAATATTAGTACCGCTTTAGTTGTCGTGAAGTCTCGATATAGAGTTTCTGTTATAGAATTTGAAAAATGATTAAAACTGAACAATAAGTCATTTGTAATGGAAAACTTACTTGAATGAAATAATAGATGACCATGACAATAACAAACACAGCTATGAATATAGGAGTTTGTATGGCAATTGTCACTAAAATAGCCATCAACTGAAAGAACATACTCGTTGTCCCTCTATTAATAAGATAATATTTAAATAGATAACCAAGTTTATCATAAATTAGTGTTTATAATTTTAAGAAAAATTACCGGAGAGTCATCTGCATAGCGGTGTCCAAAATATCAATATCTTTAGAGAAACGATTTACAATTCTTCCCATAGGAGTGGTATCAAAGAAATGCATCGGAGCTCTCATTATCTTCAAAAGTAGTTTTCCGTGAAGTGTTCGCGAGGCTTTAAGTGTACCTGCTACTATTGAACACCAGGCATAACAAAGAGTAACAACTTGTATGAAACCAATTAATGCATAAATTCCCAAACGGTAACCATTTTGTTCCTCTGCATTGGGGTCTGAAGTCCAGTCTGAGAGCCAAAAACTTGAGCCACTATTGGCTGCATTGGTAGCGGCGTATCCTATAATTATGCTGAGCGACCAAAATAGTGACATCGATTTCATGAACTTTTTATAGACATCAAACTTGACATTTCCTGTTTCAGCCCTTTCCACTTCTACTAACTTAGACTTATCCTTATTATCGGAGGGCATATCAGTAGTGGACGCTCTGTTTCTAAATTCTACTGAGTCTTCAGAGCTGACCGTTTCGTCTTCCGTTACGCTATTATTAGTGTACTGATTGATGAGTTCAGCGAAGTCTCCCTTCTGTGCCATTAATTCATCATAAGTGCCGTAATCAGTGATTCTTCCATTTTTCAGAACAACAATATAGTCGACGTCAGGCAATACGAAGAGACTGTTTGTCACTAAAATTCGTGTCTTATTGTGAAGTAAACCCGTTCTCGAACTCAACACTTCATCCATTATATGTTTGCCCACATGACTGTCCACTACAACAATCAATTAGTGAAAAATTCATCAAAATTTTTAAAGGGTTCAAACCTGCAGAGAGTGGATCATCCAAGAGGTAGAGGTCGGCATCACTATACACAGCCCGGGCTAAACTCACTCTTTGTTTCTGACCTCCACTCAAATTAATGCCTTTCTCTCCAATTTCTGTTTGGTCTCCACCGGCGAGAGTTAATAAATCCTGTTTGAGAGCACAGGCGCGCAATACTTTCTGATACTTCTTTTGGTCCAATTGTTTGCTGAACAGAATATTGTTTTTAAGGGTCGCGTTTTGAATCCATGCCTGTTGTGGCACATAAGCAATCTGTGTCTCATCACTAATGTTGACACTTCCCGAACACTTTTCCATTTCACCCAAAAGTGCATATAATAGGGAACTCTTACCCGAACCGACACTACCGACAACTGCAACAAACTTTCCTTTCATTACTTTTAAATTGATTTTATCGAGAATAGGTTTTGATGGTTCGGACATGTCTTCAGGTGTGTCCCAAATAAAGGAAGCGTTTTCTATTTTGACCACATTTTTGGGATCAGGGCTTTGACTCACATAATTACTGAGTTCGGGTGAATTCAGGAATCGCTCCAAACGTTTAACAGAAACCAAAGTCTGTCAAATAGTTTTGTTATTAAAAAATTATTTATAAATAAGATATAATCAAAAATGACAATCAAATCATTTGTTAAGAAAATTACCAAGACTAAATTGGTGATCATATTAGGCACCATATTTAAGGGGATTCGTAACAAATTGAACAAAGCTATTGAGACAAACACTTTTTGGGCATCCAAATGATTGTGAACAGGGTCCATTAGCACATAAATTGTGAATGTGACCATGGCAACCAAAAAGGGTGTGCATTGACTTAGAACTACCATAACTGTACTGATGAAACCACTCTTTTTTATATAGAAAAGCTCTTTCTTTCGAATATTTAATATATTTTCAATGAAAGCCTCTTCCCATCCGTACAACTGTTCCGTAAAAACAGAATTAATAGAAACTTAAGAATAAAAACTTGTCATTACTTTTAGAACTTTAATTCCACTTAAGATCTCATTCAGAGCCCGAAGTCTCTGATCTTTGAGTTTCATTTGTTTTGTTTGAATTTGTTTGACTTTTGCGGTCACAAATCCGTTAACTGGTATTAAAATAATCATAACAACCAGTCCTCCCAATACTGCCAAACCCATCTCATTGTAGAGCAAATACAAAGAGATGGCAATTTGAACGGGTGCTGACCAAAGGAAACTAAGGAATGGCAACAAATCAATGAAACGTTGAGAGTCTACTGCCATCAAATTGACTATTTCTCCGGTCGTCGTTTCTTTTTTGGCACAACTGTTCAGTACTAATGACTTTCGGTAAATTGCAGATACGAGACATGTCCTGATTCTCATCCCTTGATAAAATAGTAATTTTAATTGTTTGAATTGTGATAGTTAATAACATCTTATTGTATTTACTATTAGTAAATTTGAACAGAATTGGTTTAAAAATATCAAATTTATGAAAGGCTTGGATATAATCCATGATAATTTTGAAAAGAGATTTATGAAGTTTTCTTTTGATAAACAATCTAGGTTGATTGAGCTTTAAAATTATGATATTTCATGGAAAAAATTACATTGAATTTCATAAAAGAAATTTTCAAATCTTTTTTATATAACTTCTAATTGAAATAAAAATTTATTAATAATTATTAAAAATAAACTAAAAAACCCCTCTATAAATATCAACAAGTAAAATTACACCATCTTATATGGTTAGAGAGAATCATTAAGTTCTTTACTAAAACATAATGTGCTCGAAATAAAAATTATTTAAACCTATTTTGAATATAATAATATAACTTACCTAGAACATACATCCTTTGATTTTGATAACCACTAATCAAACTCTGAAAAATGTTTGTGAAAACGAATAAGAGAGCATAAACATGGCCATGCCATCTTGGTTCATCAGATGATATGAATGCAATTAAAAGCCTTAAGAGTATTATTGTTAACATTTAATGATTAGAAATTAACAAATAATGGCTCACTTCATGATCATAGGGTTCGCTAATTGGATGACATCCGCCACCAGTTTTAAAATACTGGGGGTCAGGAAATAAAACCAAAACGCTTTCGCTATTATTGACATCAATTTAGTCTTCTTAGGCTTTCCTGAGTTGTTTTGATCCAAATTCTGAATCGATTGATATTTATATGGAGTGTTAGCCTTTCCTCCCAATTCAAACACCACATTCTCGTCGTTAGTCTCATATTTATCACATTTCCAGTACTGATTGAAATATCTGAAAACATTCCTACATCTGTCCTCTTCGCGAACATCCCATAAATCATTTTCAGTCAATGGATTCTTCCATCCCTTAAGAATCAAACCCGTTATCCACCAAAAGGTAAGTTTTGATGGAAAAGAAACGATTTGTTTGGGACAGACTCTAGTTTTGGTGTCAATCTTTTCAACACTGAATGCGTTGGGCGGCAATCGATCGGCGAAACAACAAAATATAAATAATATTACAACTAATGAGTACTGAATTAAATATAATATGAATTCATGTTTTTGTCTCAAAGATTCCAATGAAAGTGAAGTCACACTCAAAGCACCGAAGAATAACTCAATTAATAAATAGAAGAAAACACTTCCACTGATGTGAATACCGGACACTCTTTGATAATAAAATATAAGACATAACGCCAGACGTGTTATGAGATAAATAGCAGTCGACAAAAGATGAGCTATTGTTGGACTGTCTTCGAAGTGGAATTCCCTCAAAAGACATATAATGAAGTCGACTAAAGTTATGATTGTTAAGAGGACTGACACTAAAAGTCGACTCAAATTATAGAAATTCCATTGAATTGAATTGACTTTTGAACGAATTATATCAAAGATTAGGTAAGGAATACATAACCAAAGAAAAGCCGACGGAATCCAAACGAAGACGGTTTCGATCAGACATGTGCTAAGACGGGGTTCAGTGGTATTCCAGCTCTGCTGACTGTCCTGAAGTTTTTATATAATAATTAGTTTTTTTTATTTTGAAATAAATGTTTTAAAAGAATCATTTTCTAAAATTTTATATTTTTTGTGTTAAATCAAATGATTGATTATTTTTTATAATTTTATATATTGTTTTAATTGAAGATATTTTTTGAAAAAATGTTTGTTTTATTTTAGAGTTCAGTCTTTATGTCTTTTATTTGAAAGACAAATGTCTGATACTATCAAATGTGTTTTACTGCCCTTAATATAGTGAAGAGTCTTCACTGAAGACTTTAGACTCAGGACTTTCGTTTAAAAGAATAATTTGATGAAAAGTCCAAATGACATAAGTTATGACATAAGTTATGACATAAGTTAAGTCACATAACATTCATAAACGTTAAGTAATATATTTTTAATCTAAATTACATTCAATAAAAGTTTCAAAATTTGATGACTTTGAAAATTTGCAAATTATTAAAAAGTATGCATTGAGCATGGTTATTCATCATTTTATTATTGAAGGTTTATATGCAATAAACAAGGTTAGTTACAAAATCTACTTGATATTTTGAATTGACATTAAACATAAAATTGACATTTTATGCATTAGTTTTGTTTAAGTTATGCATAAATTTAACTTTTCATCAAATTATTAAAACATTGATGTCATGTAAACGTAGATAAGAGTACTATTTCTATGTTTAACTATAATTTAGTTAAATATAAGTTTAACTGAAGTACTATTTCTATATTTAATACTAAATGG
>JAQFZL010001377.1:0-10599 GCA_034695685.1 Galumna lanceata | reverse complement strand
TTCTGTGATTTGTGTGAAATGCAGTAAATTTTGTTTTTAATCAAACCTTAAATACTTTTCCTTTAAGTAAGAAAAATGTCTTTAAATCTCTTAATTGAAATCATTGCTAATCTCTTCTTTGGTTGAATTCATATATAACTCAGTCTTAGGATTAAATCTTTTGGAAATTAATTAAAACTAATGACTACTAAAACTTATAAAAAATAATAACAGTTTAATGTTTGCTTTTCCGTCAATTTATAGTTTTAACTAAAAATAAGTCAAATCTTTTATTATAAATAAATTTCAAATAAAAAATTCATTAAACAAACAGAAAAATCTTGGATTTTGTTCACTAATGAAGACATTGTCTGACATAAAGTAGGAATTATCAAGATCATTTAAATAACAAAATATTATTAGATTAACAGTTGACTAACCCTTAATGAACAGAATATGCTATGAAAACATGTTTTTTTTATATAATTAAATAAAAGCCCAGTTTTAATGTGTGTTAAAAAATCACTCTTTGTTTGCACTTAATTACAAATAAAAGACTGATTCACAAGATTTATAAATTGGCGACTAATCAACGAAACCAATGAATTCAAATTAATTATAAAAATGAGTGAAACTAAAAACAAAAATTATAATTGTTTGCCGTCAGCTCTTTTACTACTAATGATTTCAAAGTTTTAATTATAATTTTGTTTATTATTTAGAGTTAATTAATCTTTTGGTTGAAAAAAGTCTTTATTGAAAAATGAAAACTCAAATTAACCTTTCATTAAATGTTGAGTTCAAAAACTATTTCAATATAATAACCCATTGAAGCTATTTTTAGCTCAATTACTGATAATTATGAGCCATATATTGATGTTAAAACGCTAGATATGACTAATTAGTAGCGACACTTTTTATTAAACTTAATTAATCATGCTCATACTAAAGAAGATGATTATTAAAACTCTTGAATAAAATTAGTCCCTCATTAATAGTAATACTATCAATGGGTAGGAGTGAAGTCGTTTTTATAATTAACCTCTTTTGGCGTAAATCTGTAATTTATAAATAAAAGGATTTCTTTTTGATGAACAAAAAATATTTAATATAATTAATGATAGATGAACTAGATCACTTGAAATAGTGTCCTTATAAACTTGGTTTATTAGACGAATGCTCGAGGAAAATGTTCCGGATAATTTTATTCTTGTTTTGATGAAAGTGTTTGTAAATAATAAAGTGATTCCAAGGGTTGGTTTGAGAAGACATTGTCTTTTGAATATCTTTTTGTTTCGGATATGTTATCGGGACTGACATCTGGACAGATATCTTCTTGTCTTTGAAATAGAGTTAACTATTTATTAATTTGACGCCAACTCAGCCTTAATTTAATCTAAATTTCATTATTTTTATCACAAAAATAACATAATTATATTAAATACCTTTTTCCTTGAATTTATTTTCTGGTATTAATTTAATTAGTTTTCATGCATTCATTAAGGAATTCATATAAAATCATTAATAAATTTTTGTGTTTTAAAGGAATTGGTTTATGATTTAAGAAATATAGCTCTCATTTCGGTTATTATCATTAATAACGGATTCCTAAATATTTTTCATTTGGTGTTTGACTTTCGTATTATATAATGACTTTATTTTCAACTTTTTTTTTGATTTATTAGTCTTTAAAGTGTTTTAATGATTTCAATAAATGCCAATCATTTTGAGATAATCTTAATTTCAAACTAATAATCGCTTAAAGCAATTAATTTTAAGCACAAAATGGTGTCAATGACTAGAATTTCAAAAAATTAAAGCAAAAAATCATTAATACATAAAAATAGATTTCTTACTAAATTTTTTTTCATATTAATTTTTGTTGATTTCTATCTATTTTTACCGACACTCATGACATTTACAAGTGTTTATTCTAAAATATTGTGAGAATTTAATCCATTAAATCTTTAAATGAGATTTTGTTCAAAAGTGTGTCATTTTTTTCTAATAAATATATTCATGTTTGACAGGGAATGGAACTGAAGGGCCAAATGATTCACTGCACAGAAACCAATTGTCTAATGTTTTTGGGCTCACCTATCGTTAAAGGACTCCAATCCATGACCAGTAGAGGCCTCTATATATCCGATATTCCTATTCATGATGCAACCAGGTATACATACCAGCTCTACATATTCGCACAGAATATTCTTTTAGTCATTTAAATTATTCTCTGTTTATTCGACACTAAATAAAACCCAAGACTTTTGATGAGATTAAAGAAGTAAAACAATAGTAAAGTTTTTCTTTTAATACACTTTTCATGTCATAAATCTTTAGTTTTAGTTTTAGTTGTTTCAAGTCTTTATTAGTCAAATCAGTCGGAAATGAATCCTCTCTTATTAGGAGAGCTTTAGGAACAGATAAGAGAAATATTATTCTGAAGACAACAGAAAAGTAGGAAAAACTTCAAATAAACTGTTATTCAGATCATTATCTAAAATGATTCGGAATATACGTAAAACATTACGACTGAAGCTTTCAAATAATGTCTAAAAAAAAGAAACGAAAGTTTTCTTAAGAATTTAGACTTAAAATAAGAGATGAGTTGTTTTGGGATAAAACGGTTTGTTTAAAGAGATCATCAAATCTGAAACTCTTCGTCAATACTGTATATATGTTTCCATTTGTCTTATTATTATTATCTTTACTTATGTTTTATTTGATTTCCCCCAAAATAGAGATCTAATTTTGATCGAAGAACAGTCCAGAGCACAGGAAAGCCTCAAAAGACGTATGGATAAACTGAAGAACACAATACAGTCGGCCAATCAGGCCGTTGAAATTGAGCGCAAGAAAAATGTCGATTTACTTAATCTGATATTTCCGGCAAATGTGGCCAAAAAGCTATGGTTGGACGAACCCGTCAAAGCACGACAATACGACTATACTACCATGCTATTTTCTGACATCGTTGGCTTTACAGCCATTTGTTCGACGGCCACTCCTATGGTTGTCATCAATATGTTGAACGCTCTCTACACTCAATTTGATGTCTTTTGTGGCGAAATTGATGTCTATAAGGCATAAGTTTTTTGTTTTGTTGCTATTTTCAAGTCTTTTATCATTTATTATCTCATTTTTAGACCGAAACCATTGGCGATGCCTATTGTGTGGCCTCTGGTCTGCATATCGAGAGTTCTTTTCATGCAATTAGGGCTGCATTTATGGCTCTGAAGATGATGGAAGCCGTTTCCAACTTTAAACCACAGGGACTGCATGTCAAAACTGTTCAGGTTCAATTATCACTTCACTTGAACAATCAATATATGATACGATGAATAAAATATGAAACATGCTAGATCCATTTATGTAGTTTTATATACAAAACATAACAACTTTTTTTGAATGACTGACTATTTCTAAATCACATCAAAAGATTGAAAACTAAATAAAGAAAAGCTTTTAAGTAATTCATTTAATCCATTAAACAGATGAGAATAGGACTTCATAGTGGCAGCTGTTTGGCGGGTATTGTTGGACTGAAAATGCCAAGGTGCTAACCATACACCACTCAAAACATCATTTAATTAATAACTGTTTACTCTCTCAGATACTGTCTTTTTGGTTCTAACGTAACGCTGGCCAACAAATTCGAGTCCAGTAGTGAACCGATGAGAATAAACTTGAGTCCAACCACTTATAGGTAATCGCCTTCTAATGATTCATTCAATTAATTTAATTACTCTTTAATATATTTTATAGACTACTCAAAGATAAGGGCTTTTATTTTACTGAAAGAACAGCCGATTGTCTGCCAAAAGAGTGTCCACCAGATATGGAACGAATCAGTTTCTTTCTGGATGACTACAAACACCCATTCCTTCGTGAAGAGCTCAGTCTTTCACTTCATATTGAAAAAGCTTTAGAAGACTTTCACACCGCGTAGTGACTAATTGTGACTAACTTTTACTCAAATCTTTAAAAGATTGCAATAAATTCTTTGAATTCTTTAATATTAAATACAGTTTTAATAATTGTTTGTCTGTTTATCTAAATTGTTATCTAAAAAAGTTTTAAAAATATCGCACAATATTTGAATAAATGTTATAAACATTTGTTTTTATTCATCTCAACGTCTTATTAATTGTTTCAAAGTTTATGTTTTTCCCATTAATATTAGCGCTAAAACTTTACTTTTGAATAAAATTATAATCATTTTTTGTAAGGATTGTCAACAATTTTTAATTTTTGGAACATAAAAATGTTTAATATAAGTTTCAAACATTTAATTTCAAAATAAACCAATGGTCCAGAGGTTAAGACATTAGACATTATATATATATAAGTCTGGGGTTCAAACCTAAGATTTCTTAAGCTTTTTTATTAAAAAAATCAATTAAAAACTAATAATTAAAAGTTTCAAACATTTTAATTTAAAACAAATCAGTGGTCAAGACGTTAGACTTGACATTTATAGAGCTGGGGTTCAAAACTCAGTTTTCTTTAAATTTTTTTGTACAAAAAATCGAATAAAAATCTATAAAACTTTCTTAAAGACACTATTTATTGTGTCTTTGTCTTTCTTTTAGTGGACTCGAATTCGCACCTAAAGAGCTCGCCTAAAGGCTCGCCCTTTAGGTGAGGGTGAGCGTTAGACCACTCAACTGAGACTTAACAAAACTTAATTGTTAAAACTTCTACCCTTACTTTCTTTGATTTAGACATCTCTGAAATTATAGCTAATACCCATCTCTGACTGATAAGGAATGAAATGAATCATAAAAACATTTTAACTTTAAGTTTAAATTTATTTTCGTTTGAATAAATATTTTAATACATTTAAATAATACATTACAAACATTTGACATAAAAACAATTATTACATATTAAAAATGAAACAAAATCTGAAATATAATTAATGGAAGTAATGATTGAAAAATTATTTTAAAAATAATAAATAAAGAATTCATATATGAATTACTAAATGAAAACTTCATATAATATAATACTAGAGTTAATCAAATAGATGGTCATAAGAGGCGATATTCCTTCCGGTGGGAGTCATCGGCGGCTGAACTAACAAATAATTTTCAGATTTTATCGATTTGAGACTATGGCTACAAAAGCATATTATATGGATATAACTGTTCCAATAATTAGTGACCCCGAAAATTAAGTTTCAAATCAATTTTTTGCCAAAACCAATGAAAACAAAGCGTTTAGCTGTAATTGGCTTATATTATGGTTTTGCCACTAATATCAAACAATTAGGCGAATTGAGTCTGGGTTATCCGAAAATTATGGAAACTTCTTAAACTCTTATTTTAAATTAAATTTTCATTAATATTTTTTGTATTATTCTTGTATTTCCTGAATAAAATGTTTTTTAGTAGATGAATTTAAATATTTTTAAATTTGAATTCTTCGACCCATACTTAAAGAATAGACTATATAATGAATGATCAAGGTCGTTATATCTAGCAAACATTTTTTGATGAAAATCTTCTATGAAATTAATTTGTATATAAACATATTTTGTTTGAAAAGAGCATTGAATTAATGGCTTTTAATTATTGTTATCTTTTTATATGAAACCAGTAAATTAATTTATAACTTGGATTTAATTCAATGCATAAAAATGTCTGATTGTCTTCGAGGCAACTCTAAAGTTAAGATAGACTTAAAACATACTTAAGATATGTTTGAAGATATAAATGGATTTATTTATTAAATTATTATTATTTTTGCCTTAAATGTTGGCATCAATTTTGTTGCGAACAAACATTTTTTAAAGTCTATATTAATTATAAGTTAGAAAAAGTGATTTTATGAACCGTTTCGTTAAAATATGTGGTTATAGTTATTCTTCAAAAGTGTATTAATTGTTATTCAATAATAAATGGGATATTAATTACATTCTTGTTTTGTATCAAAACTGCAATTAAATTGAAAGAAAGATAACTCAAAACCAAAGGATTTGATATAAGGGGCGGTTTTGCCAACTTTTTGAGCTCACGGCGATTGTGGATCACTATTATTGACGATATCTGTGAACTGAATTTGACAATAATTGGGAATATACTGGAGGGCATCTACTCTTAATAAACAATAGGGCGTCAACACATTTAGTGATATTTATATGATATAATTAATCTTGGTAAACTTTGTAAACACTGGCTATTTTTAATTGCAAAATATAATGAGTTTTAATCCAAATGTATCTTAAATATAGACCCGAATGTGGGATATATTTGCCAAAAGAGTTAGACATCTGCTTCTGACCTTAAAGTTGATTGACGTTTAGATAATAGTTGTGTTTATTGTTTGAATTTTGCGTTAATTTAAAAATTTAAATGACTTTTATTTTATATCAAATTTCTTTTATCTCAAAATCAATGCATAAACAAAACATTTGCAAAAAAGTTATTAAAAGTTTTAAAAAAGAACCGAAAAGAAACAATTTTTTCCTTTTAATGTATTCCAACAAAAAATATAATATAAAACTTAAAATTCATTTTAAAAATGTGTCAAAATATCTCTTATATATGATGTGACGCCTAAACTAAAACAATATTAAACATTCATAGAAATCTCCAGAAGAGTAATATAGCGCTTAAAAGGATCCAGAGTTGAAATAATTCATGTAATATATGAGTTAAAGAGGTCTATAAAATGAGTTTTCGGCAAAATTTTACAAAATAAGTTTTTAAAAATATCTTCTCTTTTATGACCTTAAGTTTGAAATAATTTTGATGACTTAGAAAACATTCAGTTGATAAGCAGTCACTCAAAATACTATACAGTTTGTTACCATTAAGAACAACATAAAAAAAATAATTATTCAATAATAATTTATTATTAATAAAGGAATATCAATAATATTAACTTACATTTATTGTCAACCAAATATTTGGACCAAACATGACGTTTTGAATATAAAAAGTAATCTTAAGGTCAATACCTTTTTGTGATGTTTTTTCATATCAAAATTCTCTATTAAAATCTAGATACTTTTTAAATAAAAATTAATAATAAACATTAGTTATAAATATACATAAAGATGAGTTTTATTTTACAAAACTGTGATGATAATACTGAACAGTTATTAAAGATAAATTACCTGAAAATGTTTATTAACAAAATAAAAATGTATAAACAAACTAAAATAAATGATTATTTTAATTCAGAGACATCCAAGGGGCGATTTTACAAGTTCAAATGAAACATAAAGTTTGAGAGTTGACCATAACATTTGAATAAATCATGAAAAACTTATAGACATCTTTAAAAATTGAGAACAAAAGTTCAAATATAAAGTTCAATAATAAAAATACAATTATCAGAAAATTAAAGGTTTATTGAAATTCATTTATATTTTTTTCAATTGAATGAGAAATACTTATTTAATTAACCAAATTTGAGTCATAACTTATGACTCAAATTCCTTCTCACCTCTGCTGTAAGTTTTCTCTCAAAAAGCAGGACTTCACAGAAGTCCAGTGCTTGAAGAAGAGTCCGGTTAGGGTTCGAAAACGTCCGCATAATATCAAAGTTTATGACATATGTTTCCGACCAAGGTTTTTCTTAGATCAATTTAGATGATTTAAATGGAACATATGTGTATCAAACAAATAACTTATAAATAATTCATTCAGTATTCATTGTCAATCATTTGTCTCGTTTTATATATTAGTCCAAACAATTCCATTAATATCATAATGAATAGAAGACAGTACAATTAAAAATTGCACGAAACCAACCAAGGTACATATAAGAGTATAGCTTCAAATTTCAGTCAACTTATAGTAACTCATTTTATTTGTGTCTATCATTTGTCAGTTTATTATATTCTAAACTAATTTATTTATTCAAATAATTTTAGTTTCAATTTTTAAACTTAAAAATGTTTTAAATTTAAACTCAAAGATCGGACATATATGACAAGTAAGACAAGCATTATATCCAGGGTTTGTTTCAAATAATTTTTTCTCTTTTGTTTAATTAATTATTTGATTTAATTTATTATAGATATTATAGATATAAGTCTGAAATTCTTTATAAATTTGCAAACAATGAGTTTCAGACAAAGTTGTTTGTTGTCTAAAATACTCAAATAATTAATTAACGGAAATATATTCTATGAAATAAATTTGTAGTCCATTAACAAAATGAGTGCCGTTTTATTAAACAACTTTTATTTGATTACAATTTCAATGCTATTAACAATCGATTAAAACTATTTGTAATTATTATAACTGTTATTAAACAATAATTAAATGACAACAAATATTTTCAGGACTAATGTCTCATCCCTTAAGTGCTGAGTGGATACGAAAATAATTAATCATTTATTCATAATTATCTCAGGATTTAATTAATTCTCAAATCAAATGGTGACGTGAAATGCAATCTTGTGATTAAGTTTACATTAATTACCATTAAGTTATCAGAAATTTTTCCATCAAATGATTAAAAGAGTTTTATATAAACTCTAATTATTGATAATTCCTGAAGACTTTGTTTTGACCAAGATCATGTAGTCGAGATAACTCGTGATAAGAGTATTGATTCCTTACTATTGAGTTTTGACCAAACATTTTCTTATTCTATCAGATATAGAGGCGCTGTCTATCAGATACGCAGATAAACGACTAAAACTTTTCTCATTATATTCTGTTCCTAACGTCAGGATCTGAAGGATATATTTTTCAATACAATAGGAGACTATCTCTTCATACAATTTATTTTATTTTTCATCTTTTTTTTTTGGGCAAAACTTTCAAACTAATACATATTTCGGCCAAAAATCCCATTTGAGTGTATTTTTCACCAAAAAAAAAAAATTGAATATATTTTTTATATTTTGTAAACACTTTTATGTTTAATATAAAGATATGAAGTTTTCTGAATCTATTTCCTCGGAGTTGTTAAGGTTCTTATGTTATGGTTTGGGGTATTTATTGATAAAACTCTTGATTTCATTTCGCGAAATATAATATCTTTACTTTTGCTATCGATTTGTTGGACAAATGTTTTGGTCAAATGCTTTTGAGATATAACTCGAAAGTATTCTTCAGTTTTTTTCTTCTTTGGTTAAATCATCCGACAGTTCGAACATAAGGCGATTTGAGTGCAAGAATTCCGAGTATTTGAGGCTTTTAATCAATTCAATGACATTTGCAGTAAATTTCAGAGTTAAGTGAAATTTTGATAATTGAAATTAAGTCAAATTATTTACGATTATTAAGCTTTTAAGTTAAAAGACATAAATCTTTGAAAAAAAGTAATAAAAATAATGAGAATATAAGTTATGTTTAACATTAAGTCAATGATTGAGTGAAACAATTGATGTCATATTAAGAGCATCGCTTCAATTGATGAAAAAATATATATAAATCAAAGATTGCGACCAAAAGAGCAAAAACAAATGGAAACTTATATCTGATATTAACAAAAACATCCGAATCTGAACCTTTTTCTTCGTTTTTCCTTATAGTTGATGACATCAGTGGCACTGGTTTGGGACTGGGATGTCGTCGCTAACATAAGATCGCCTCCGAATTCATAATTTTTGTCTTTCATATTGTCGTCTATTCTGTTGTTTACTTTGGATTTAATGCACTTTTTATTTGATATATTTTGTTGACTTAAATCATGTATTGAATTAACTTTAATATTATTCATATTTTTATTGTCTCTTTTGGTTCTGAGACAGAATGACATGAAATACCTTTTCTTCTTTTTCTTGATTACTGTCGAACACTGATTAGTTTCAATAGTTTTAGTTAACTTTTCTGTGATTATTAGATCACTGTTTTGGTCATTAGGTTTGTTATAATGAGTAGATTTTGAGGTTCGGCTCAAATTACTAACAAATGAAAAGAATTTTCTTCTTTTTATTTCTAATGAATTGTTTTCTTTTTCAGAAGAATTTGTTCCTCTAATGGACTGATTGTTTCCTTCATTGATGGGCTCAGAGTCGACACTGTTGTCAGGTGTGGACTCACTTATCCTTACGTCTGGTATTTCAAAACCTCTAAGTATATTCAGTTTGGATTTTTGCACTCTTTTCCCAAACAAATCATAAATGGATTGTCTTCTCGTCGGCGAACCTTTGGGTGTGACATAAGGTGACACAAGTGGTGTTCCACCGATAGGTGTGCCCACTGTTGAAGTGGCATTAGGTGTATGAGTAGGTGAACATGAAGGAGACTTGAAGTGTCCGCCACTGTTTAAACTGGTGTTCACCGATAGACTGTATTCCTCACTATAATTGTCTTCTATTTTGGTAACAAAATATGTGCAGAACTGAAATACTGTTTGTGGAGAATCGATGAACAAATACTTGTCTCGAATCAAATGCCTTTTGGGAACAGAATAGAAGAAAAGGGAAAAATATTATTTATTTAATAAATGTTTGTAACCGAAAATCTCACACTTTTTAAATACAATATATATTAAAATGAAAATATTTCTCTTCTATTCCTTCATTTGTCTCAAAACGTTTCAGGTTTTATACAGAATATAAACTATTAAATACTGAAATAAATCACTCGTATATAAAATGACCAAAATTGCAGTTCTCTCTCTCTCTCTCTCTCTCTCTCTCTCTCCTCC
>JAQFZL010001376.1:0-10601 GCA_034695685.1 Galumna lanceata | reverse complement strand
AAATAACTTATCAAACATTTGATTAAGAATTTCATTTGTTTTAATGACAACAATTAAGAAATGGATTAAAACCAATTAGAAAAGTAGTTCTTTAAGAGTCTCTCGAAGTGAATATAAATTTGAATAAAGTGGTCAACAAACTTATTTTGGCTAAAATATGTACATGGATATTTTGCTTAATATTTACAGCTTTTTATTAAATTTTCACTTATTTTTCTTCCAATTTACTGTTTTTCTGACCAATTTTTTCCCTTTATTTTTGCGGCTGCTCTTGGGGGGGGGGTACCTCGACCAACTCACAGGGTGGTATAGCTCTATACCCTCCCCTTGGCCATCCCTGATTCAAAAGATAACATAACTTTCCCGAAATCTGAACCTCACTGTTAATAAAATAGTGCTTTTAAACTGTAATATGTTGTGACCCAATTTCAAGAGCACTTTTAGTCTCTGTATAAATCAATTATAGTTAAGGGATCGTTCGTTTGTTAAAAAAAGTCACGTATTTTGTGAATAACACTTTTAAGCGTTTTTTTAGTCATTCATTCAGAAATAAATAATCTTTAAGTCTCTATAAGTCTCGAAATATGTCTTATTGGCGTTCGGCCGGCATTTCGTGAGTCAACCAATTCTTATATCATTTCCTTAATTTAAAATTTTATTCTAAAGATATCTGCGGTTCAGTTCAATCGCTGCCCGACAGGTGAGGCGTTGCCTCAAATCTGACCAAAAGGTGGACGCATTGCGGGAAACATCGACTATAAAGCGAATCGATGTCAAGACATCACCCAATAAGTGATTCCAATACTGGAATGCATTCCTATTACTATACTTTCCGATAATAATTAGTTCTCAAATGAATTATAAGAAAATTATTTCCAATAAATTATAGTTTTTATCGATTTGTTTACATTAAAGCTCTTTATTTGATATTATGTGACGTTTTTAACGGTAATGAGACTCAAATTCTTTTCTACGGCAGGGATTGGGAATCCCGAGGGCTGTTGCGGGAATGGCGGAACTCCCGTAAAGGATAAATTAGACATAAAATCACTAAAAAAGTGAAAATTGTCATAAATTAAGAGAATTGTGTTATAATTAACTATCACTGAAATTATATGTGTTAAGTTTTAAAATGAACATGCTAGTTAATTACTATAAATAATGTTTTGAGGTTTCAATAACTTACAGTTCCGTAATATAGGTTGTAGTGGAAACAAGAAATTTTGTAGTATCACATGAGTATTGTTGACGCTATTGGATTCCCAACTGTAATTAATCAGGGTTATTTATTCTTACTTTGACAAATTACTAATAAAATTGTAAAGAGTCATATAAAAGTACAACATACTAATCATCAAGCAAATTCAGTAAAGCTTTCATACAATTTCACTTTATAAATCAAAATAATCCAATATTTGTTGTATATCGTATATTTGAAATAAAGAATGTCACCCTGCAATAATGCTAGAATAGGATATGATTTTTAATTTGGGTGTATATTCTTGTAACTGCAATCCATTTAATTATTTCCTCTCTATTGTGACCAACATTTCGATTGTCTCTAAAATGGTTTAATTCAATTGAAAACAATTTATAGAAGAATATAAAGCCATTTAAACTTCAAATTAAAGTTCAAAAAAGTTAAAGGTACAGTTAGACCCGTTAATAAGTCACTTGGTAATAGGCAGATTCGGTAATAAGCAGCAGGTTTTCAATGCACGGACTGCATCTATGGGATTCTTAATGTAATAACTTATTACTAATAAGCTTATGTTAATAATCAGAATTCGGATATACAACTTTAATGCTCTACAACAAGCTCTAATGTTGTGCATTGATAAAACAAATAGTGCATCGGATATAAGCAGATACTTATAAAAAACTTAAACAAAAATTATAAAATTACAAAAAAGTGTGACTATTATAAAGATAACAATTATTATTTTGTGCGAAAATGTCAACCAAACATAAGAGACAAAGTTTTAATTTAAAATTAAAATACAAAATTGTGATTTTAATTGACAATAAGTGTCTCATTGAAGAAATTGTACGAAAATTTAATGAAAGTTATAAATAGACTAAAATTACTGATTTTTTTTCTAATAAATAATTTTAATAGTTAATTACTCATATTTTCTTCTAGCCCACTTATAAGCCTAACCCGGGTATAAGCAAATGCTTTTTAGTGGACCGATGATCTTCTTATTACGGGGTATAACTGTATTAAATAAATTACAATAAATATAAGAATAAATCGTAAATTTAATAATTCTTTACAGTTATAGAACATATTTCGTAAAAATTATATGATTTCGAACACTTTTTTGAGTTCAATCATGAGTTGCCAATCACTCTTCTGGAGGTCATCTCTGAAATACTCTTTGACCACATCTATTGATTCTCGCGTCACTCTAGACATCAAAATGTCATTACAGTCAAAATGTCTTCCATATAGTTTGGGTGCATCCGATCCGAAGTGTTCCACTTTAATGCAAACTTCCTGTCCTTTTCGAGCACTCTCTAAGGCTTTGTGATTGAGTTCAATTGTGGTGACTCTTCCTATTTCTATATTACCCTTTGAAGGAACTGCTAAAGGAGTTCCTGGAATAAGAATTCCATCTTCTATTGAAACCCCGACAACAATGGGGTCGCGTGTATTAAATATACAGTTTGGAAGGATTTTAAGTTTGCAGGGATATATCGCTAAGTTTTTATTCTGTTCTCTTCTTTGTTTTTTTAAGTCTTCCTTATAAGCGGTAAACTTATCAAATAAATGGTAAATAATTTCAGCGCTGAATAATTTAACTCCTAAATGATCGGCCAATTCCTGTGCGTCCCTTTCGATCCTAACATCGAAGGCTAAAATAACCGCATAATCTGGCGATGACTCCAACATAATTGAAGCCTTCATTACATCCCGTTTGACAACTGGTCCGATACGGACTCCACAGTACGGAATTTTAGAGGTTTTAAGAAACTCGAGTAAAGCTTCTAAAGAGCCCAAAGTTGACGCCTGAACGTACACTCCTTTGTCTGAACACTTGATTGCCCGCATAGCGGTTCCGAATTGATTCCAACACAATTGCTTCAATTCTTCTATTTGTTGTTCATTTTGGGCGATATGTAGTTGAAGTCCGGCGATAGCCTTATCTAAATCATGTCCAGCGATTTTGACTCCCATCGAGCCATAGACTACTTTCAACTCCTGATATGGAGACTTAACTCTCAGTTCTTTAAGCGGCTGCGGGACTAAAAGAGACCGAATATGTGTGAGGAAGGGTCCTTCGTGTCCGGCCAACACTATTTTATCGCCTTCTCTCAACTTTCCATTTACTAGAATTACATCAATAGTTGTTCCCAAACCAGAAATTGCTTTAACTTCGAGAACAGTTGCGTCTAAATTCTCCGAATCGTAAATTAATTTCTTAGACATTAATGATTGGGTCAGAGATATGAGAAGAGAGATTAGATTTCCCATTCCATCGCCTGTGGCCGCAGAGGTGGGCACTAAAGACACATAAGATCTGAAATCATTGTTTTCATAATAAAGTGCGGCATTGATTGACTGTTGAGCCAATTCGACGATCACCTGATCTACTCTTTTCTTGAACTCAAGTTTTGTGTTCACTACTTGACTTCCTATTAAATCCTCGACATCTTTGCGAGGATTACTTCGCCATTCATAGAGGCGATCGATTTTATTCAGTGCAACAATAAATGGAGTTTTTCGAGATTTGAGAAGTTCTAATGATTCCAGAGTTTGTTGTTCTAATCCATGCATTATATCGATAACAAGAATAGCGATATCACACAAAGAACTACCCCTCGAACGCAAATTAGAGAACGACTCGTGACCCGGAGTGTCGATTATGAGAAGTCCTGGAAGTTGAAGCTCTTTCTTTTGTGAAGGTTTGACTCCTTTGCACTGTTCGTTGATAGCAGTCGGAGGAACAAATGTGGCCCCAATTTGTTGAGTTATACCTCCGGCCTCATTGTCCTGAATGTGAGACTTTCTTATATAATCTAAAAGTTTAGTCTTTCCGGTGTCGACGTGACCCAACACACATACAACTGGGGAACGGTATGTCTGTTTCAATGGTTCCTCGACTAAACATTTCTCTTCTTTTAGTTTTATTTCTTTAATTGATTTCGAAATACTTTCTGTTCTTTTGTTTTCTTTAATTTCTTTGTTATTCAGTTTAGTTTCAATAGAATTGTTTTCGTCTTCAATCAATTCCTCCCAATTTTCCTTAACATCTAAATCAGACGCTTCAGAGTCTTCTTCGTCTTCGTTGTCCTCTTCTTCTTCTTCTTCTTTATTCGAAGAATCAGTTTTTTCTTCAGATATTTGTGTTTCTAAAGACTTGAGGGAATCATCAGTTGTTTTGTGTTTATTATTGTCGGTAGACTTTTGTCGTCCAACAATGATCTGTCCGTCTTTGATGGCCTGTGCGAGACTCAACTTAGCCCTCTGTTTATCTGCCTTTTGCTTAGCGTTAAGAAGTTTTCCCTCTTTCTTAAGCCGTTCTTTCCTTTCCTTTTCTTTTTGTTTTTTCCGTTCCTTTCTTTCAATTTCTTGTCTTTTCTTTTCAATTCTCTCTTTTTCTAATTCTTCTTCTCTTTGGATGCGTTCCTCCTCTTCTTTTTTAAGTCTTTCCTCGTCTTCTTTTAATTTGTTTAGTGTCTGTTTCATAGCCGCCAAAACAGCTTTTGATGGACCCGAAGGTTTCGATCCCTTCTTCGAGACCTCATTTTTCTTTTCCGTTGTCTTCTTCTTCTTTTTATCCTTTTTCTCTTCCATTGTTTCAATTAAATCAAATAAACTCTATTTAATGTCAATTAATTTGTTTTGTCGACTAAAATATGGATTATTTTATGATAAACACGTTTACGTATTTCCGCCGTTTATTACATTTTTGACGAAATTTATGTAAAAACCGATCTCTGAAGAAGTCTGTGAAGAGTGACTTCAAAGTAATAACTGAACCGCCATTTGTTGTCAAATTGTTTTAAAATTATCGTCAAATAATTGCTTTAAATTAAATTAATTTATATTTTAATTTATTTTCAATTTTTTTCATTCATTTTTCGAAATATATATAAAAACAAATTTTGTATAAAAAAAGTGAGGACTGAGTGAAGGAAATGGCAAACAATTACTATGGGTTTACACATACCGGCACTCAATATGGGTTTGTTATTAAAAGTAATGCTTTCAAAACAAATGTTAAACTCATTTATAGCTCAACGTATACTCCCGTGGCTTCGGTGGCGACGGCGACCGCATACCCGATAGCGGCTCAAATGTATGCCACTTCCGGTCGAACCGGTTATGAACAGTACCCACAAACCACTCAATCGGTCCCCAATTCTACCACTTATTCATATAATACCAGAACTCAGGTATTATTTTATCAATTCTTCTGTAATTTTATATTAAAACAAATGAATGAATAGCCGACAACTCCGGCCGTCGGTTTCGCCACTGATTCGGGACAATACCAGACAACAGGTCCAGCGAGTGGTACATATCCTTACACTACGGGCACGAGTTATACCAATTCATACAATTCTGTTGTCACTAATTATGCCGCGAGTAATGAATAATCATTTGTTTTAATCGATTTAATCATTTGTTATATTAAAGCCGCGCTCTATAGTCAGACAACTGGTGCCGCCACTGAAGACCAGACCTCATCTGCTATTTATTCAACAAATAAGTCTTCGAATTGGAATTTCAAAAAACCAATAAAAGGAAATAAACCGAAAACCACTAAAAATGTACAACAATTGCATTATTGCGAAGTAAGTCTTAATAGTTATAAGACTTAAATAAATAAATAATTATTTGATGTTTAAAAGGTGTGTAAAATAAGTTGTGCCGGACCTCAAACATATAAAGAACATTTAGACGGACAAAGACATAAAAAGAAAGAGTCTCAGATGAAGTCGGGCACCGCATCAGCCATTAAGAAATGTCCCACTTCTGGAGGAATGTCATTAAGGTGTGAATTATGTGATGTAACTTGCACAGGCAATGATGCCTACGCCGCACATATCAGAGGCGCTAAACATCAAAAAGTTGTCAAATTACACACAAAACTCGGGAAACCGATTCCATCAACAGATCCGGTGGTCGTTTCACAAAATGCTGGTAAGAATTCAATCGGCAAAACTAGTGTCAGTGCTATCACTGGTAGCACACAAACCACTGCAACAAAAATTAAAGTTTTGGGAACTCCACGAATAAATTTTATTGGCGGCGGACGACTCCATACAACGGGTTCGGGCGGTGACTATAAAGAAGAGTCAAATATTGATAGCAATGCAGCCCAAGTAAATCAAGACTTATCTGTCGGAGATTCCATCGCTTCTCAATTGATGGATATCGATAAAAGTGATGCCCAACCGGTAGGACAGGACTATATCGACGAAATTAAAGGCGACGATCAAAAACTAGTGAGTTTTCACTGCAAACTTTGCGACTGTCGTTTCAATGACCCGAATGCCAAAGAAATGCATTTGAAAGGACGCCGACATCGACTTCAATATAAGAAAAAAGTTGATCCAAATCTTGTGGTTGAAGTGAAGCCCAGTTTAAAACATAGAAACAAAATTTCTGAACTTAAAGACCGTCGCTTTAGTTATAAAAGAGATATCCAATACTGGAATGACTGGTACGGTCCTAACACCGGTCGTTATTACGACTCCCGACCAATTGGACCTCTTATGCCACCTATACCTCCGCCCCCACATTTAGCCCCTCCACCTCCTCCTGGTTTTGGTGGAGGTTTTATGAGTTCTCCAATTCCACCGCCTTATCGAAGGGGAAGTTCATCAAACTCTTGGGATGACATTCATATTATGCAAAAGCATTCAGAAATTTGTCCAAAAGAGGAAGAATTGGAAGAAATACATCACTTGGTTTCTTGTGTAGAGAGGGCTCTGAAACTGGTTTCGGATAAGATCGCAGAGGAAGACACCAATAATGCAATGAATGATATAATTAAACGTGAATTCGAAGATATTTCAGATTCAGATCACAAACAAAACCCTTTAATTAACGAACAAAACTCTAATAAAGAGAAACAACAAAATCAAACGGAAAGTGATTCAAAACAAGAGGAGTCATCACATCGTATAATGAAAGGACTTATGCGCGTCGGACCACTCGCTAAAGGACTTTTGTTGACCGGCGACAGAGATGTGGATTTAGTTGTGATTTGTGCTGAAAAACCAACGAAACAACTTTTGCAAAGGATTGTTGATTTACTTCCCTCACAATTACAGGTATTGATTAAGAGTTAGTTCCCATTTAATACTTTTAATTATCAAAAGGTTGTCTCATCTGCCGAATCATTTGATATTGTGATGAAAGCTCATGAATCAGGCCTTTCGGTGACCACAAAGTCTGAGCCGAGAGTAACAGCAAATGTTGTGCTCACATCTCCTTTGGTTAGAGAAGAAAATATGAGCGAAGGAGCGGCTCAGGCAGGTATGTAAACATTAAACACTTTCTTTAAATAATAAGGTATCGATTAGTGAAGAGCTGATGCTTTTCATTATTAGCATAAAATAGATCTGCGCTAAGATTTTTTACAGATCACAAACGAGGGTCAAAGCTATTCACTCAATACTTTCCCCTCTCCTGTCGTTTGAATGGTCTTCTATTAGACGGTTATTATATTAAAAGTGGATTAAAAGAGGGGATAGTGTTGATGGACTGGCATATAGTGATGATAGAGTGATGTTTTATTCATTATTCTTGACTCACACTGGGATTAAGCTCTCAGACCATCTCTTGTGATGACGTTTATCATCTGTTTATTCTTCGTTTAGAGATGTTAGAGATGGCCAAAGAGCACAAACAACTGCTCGATCGACAAAAATGTGTCGATTCCTTGGCAGCGCTCAGACACGCCAAATGGTTTCAGGTTTGGACTTCCTTTTTATACTTTTCAGCCTTTGATTCAAAGTTCAATTTAAGTTAATTTGAATTTTATTTTAATTATTATAGAATTTAGTAAACATTTAAAGAAAAAAAATAGAATAAATTGAGGTCTAAATAAAATCATTGTAAATAAAGGCTGGAAAGTCATTCCTTAGTTAAATGAGGGGACTTTCACTCGAATATTAAGTCATTTTATTATAAATCAATTATTTATTTTATTATTAATGATGAAAAGCCCCTTATTTTGAGAGTCGAAAGTTCAAAACTGCGCCGAAATCCTTATTTTTGTGTCATTACTATGTCTTCATTACAAATAATTTTAATTAACTTTAAAATAATTTAGATTTTGTTATTCTCAATATTATGTTAATTGGAAATTATGTCTATAGGCTAGAGTCGCTAATCTACAGCCCTGTGCTCTTGTCATACGTCTGTTTCGGGACTTATGCAAAAGACTTCCCACGTGGTCTAAATTAAGCCTTTGGGTGACTAAACATTTATTTTTCATTTCTAGCATTTGATTAAATGTTTTTTCCCCATAAAAAGGCGGTCGAACTTCTCACTGAAAAAGTTATATCCAGTGCTGGCGAACCCCTGACACCGGGTGAGGCTTTGCGCCACACTTTTGAAGCAATAGCTTCGGGCATTTTATTGCCGGGAGGAACAGGTCTAATGGATCCCTGCGAAAAGGATCCATCAGATGCCCTCTCAGGTCTAACGCGTCAGGAAAGAGAAGACATAACGTCTTCGGCTCAGGTATTGGTATTTTGCAATTAATTCATTTTTAAATTTTAGACTTTTTGATGTATAGCACGCTTTACGCCTAATTGCGTTCAGACAAATATACAAAATACTAGGCGTTGATCCCATTCCCAACAAAACTCGGAAACGAAGACTTGAATCTGAAAATGGATCCGCCGTTGAAACCGATTCTTCAGAAATGAAAAAAGAAAAAACTGAAACAATAGCTTCTGATAATTCAAACGAAACTTTGACCACAAATAATGTCAACTGATTTTTATTTATGATTTTAAATAATTTTCATAAAATATTGATTCCTTTGACATCAAATCTTTCGACAAAATTTGAATTTTCTCTAAACAATCACTTTTCGTAAGAATAAGATATTTTAAAAGAGATTCTAAATCTCTGATAAAAATATTGAAAAGTATGTAATGTTTAACTATAACCGGTGTTGTCGTCGTTCTTCTTCTTCACCACTTATTTAGCTTTTAGTAAATTTTGATCTCTTTTCTCATAACAAATATTTTCAATTTGTTTATATCATATTTCAGTTGAGCGCAAGACTTGAGTTTGAATTAAATTGAATTCAATCAAAATTGAATAATAACTCATAGAGTTATATAATTTTTATTTCTTTAGTCATGATTTCGATAAATAAAATAATTTTTTTGACAAAAATATAATTTAATTAAAAGAACTTTGTTTTGAGAAAATTCCAATTTTTTAAATTTTCAAAATAAAATTTTTTTGTAATATTTAAAAATTTTGTTATAATTTTTATCAATTTTTTGAGTTTTTTAATACATTTTTTTATGATTTATTAATTTAAGTCATTTGTGTTTATGAAAATTATCAGAAAAATGTAATTCAAACTATATTTGATTGAATCCATTTGTCAGTTATAGAGTTTTTTTTAGTTTAAATTATAGTTTAAATTATAGTTTAAATTATTTAAACTTTTGGTGTTATCACTAAAACATGTATTTATTATTATTATCCCAAATATTATATTTAAATCATTAAATTTCATTCATATTCACTGATTTCTTATTAAAATTGTTTTATTTTGAACTGAAATTTTAATTTATTTTTATATACATTTTGTATATTCTCTTCAAACATAAAATCGAATAATATTTTATAGAATTTTAAAGGTCTCCAGTATTCAGGTTTTCTTGTTTTTCTTGAGTTATTTCCAATTGAATGGGAGAATAGGGATATGCTTTTCTTTTAGTATCTGAGAGACTGTCCTCAACTTTTTGTTGATTAGGAATATGAGCTTTTTGTCGACCGTAACAGCAATACCTCACTATTAAAGCAAATATTATGAATGCAATTAACCCAATGAAGATGACTCCGATTACGACTATAATTACAACAGGAATTGAATTGACTTCAATTGATTCCAATTTTGACACTTTTATTCCTTTCACATCTGATTTAGTTATGTTTTGTTTAATAAATGACACAATTATTAAAAACAAAATCATTTCTTTAAATACCCAACAAATCATTGCCTTAATTCTCAACAAAAATTTAAAAATATTAACTGATTTTTTGAACATTAATTAAACTAAATTTATTATTTTCAATTAATTAGATCTCGCGCTTCAGTTATGCAGGCATGGCAAAAGATATCGATCTCAGGGGTTATCAGGGAGGGGTATTTTGATTTCGGCTCAGGATTTCTCTCAAAAAATCGCTAAAAAGTACTAAATACACCGTTTTTCGATGTTTTATGTTATTTAAGTGAATTATAGTCATAAAATAGACAATTTCTGATTAAAAAAAACTTTGTTTTAATACTAATTTTCAGTTTTTTGCAGGGATGGCCAAGGGGGTATAGCCCTATAATAATGGATGTCTTCTTTAGTATTGGATTTTCACAAATGAAACTTATAAAGAC
>JAQFZL010001375.1:0-10602 GCA_034695685.1 Galumna lanceata | reverse complement strand
TATTAAATAATATATTTCTTATCTTTTATTTATAACAAAAAACTATTTGTTTTATTTTTAAGTTAAAATGAATTTTTATTTATTTTGTTATTCATTTGAATCTTTTATTGATATTAAATTATAGGAACCAAATTCTGTTCGACAAAGTATTATAACCGATACTCCATTGAATGCAGACGATAATCAAGAAAATAATAATTCAGAACAACTAAACAGTATATCTGAGGGACAATCTGTTAAAGAAGAGCCTAAAATTGTTGAGACCAATGTTGAAAAGTCACAAAAAAGTGCTAAAGAAAACATATCAACAAATCATAATCATTACCAAAAAAGACCGGCACCTAAACCGCCCCAAATATCAAAAGATATTCCCGAGAAAAATGGAAGTGATTCTAAAGAAAAGAAATGGACTCAAAATAATGATTTAAATCCGAGTCACGAAAGTGTTGAAAAGATAGGTCTGACAACAATCGGTGAAATCGACATTAAAAGCGAAGAAAATTTAGATTTGAATCAAACAAATGAAAGCCATTCCTTAGAAAAGACTATCAGTCAAAGTGTGCCTAAAGACGAATTGTCTAATGATTTACTTATTCCTAGTTATGAGGTAACGGTTTCCCCAAATCACAGCACAATAATCAAAACAATTGAAGACCCAAATCCTGATATGTCTCACGTCTCGATTGTTACCATTGATAACGGAAAAGATGTTTCGATACAAACAGCAAACGAAGAAAATACTGAGTCACAGATCATGGATTTGATGACTCCATTTCCAAATAATCTGACAAATAATGAAGTAGTTATTGTCAGAAGTGATGAATTTCCCACCAGTGATAAGATTGTTGTCACCACCGAATATATGCCTTCCAGTGATGAAAACACTTTTAAAAATGACACAAAAGTAATCGCAAAAGAGTCAGAAGTAAACAGCGATCAGAACACAAGTCATATATTGCCTCAAACCGATGCGGACGACACACTTTCGATTCAAACCTCTTCCTCAGACAACAGTGCAAATCAAAGCGAAAATAAGCCGCGAATAAAAGTCAACTTAAATTTGGTTTCAGAGACAGAACCCGAACCTCATTCTAAGACAGATATGACTGAGACTATCGAAGTTTCCAAAACACGTGTAGATCAGGTGCCAAATAAAAAGGAGTCACAAACCAATGTCTCTAATGGTATCTTTCCTTCGGACTCCGCCATTAAAACCAGTGCTTCTGCTCTAAGACGAGAGCTTTCAGATTCGGGCAGTTTTCTCAGTTTTAGTTCTGATAAAGAGAACAATTGTCAGAACGAAACAAATGTTTCTCAAACAAATCCAGTAGTTTTGAGAAAAAGAAGAGAAAAGGTTTGACTTAAACATTAAGTTTTTGTTTTAATTTTAGACTTTTTTCAAAGGAAATGTATATTAAAAAAGGAAATAATTCGCAAAATGCAGCGCAAAAAAAGACATTAACGCGAACACGAAAGTTCGTAATCGATGGCGTCGTTGTGACCACAACCACCAGTAAAGTCATTTATGGCGATTCAGACAAATTACGTGATGATCACGTCTTGAGGTATAATTTTTTTTCTTTAAAGTAATACTAAATTTGATTTTGTTTTGAATTTGAAGAAAACAAGAACTTCGAGAACTAAAAATGCTTCAAAAGCAGGAAAACAAACAGTTTCAGGACTTGTCATTCAAAGCCCAGTTTGGTATCGAACAACAGGAGAAGAGATTTGAAGTCGAAATGATTGCTTTGAAACGAAATTATGACAACGATTTAGAGGCTCTTAATAGACAACAGAAACAATTGGTTGAAAAAGCAGAACAACAACAGGACATGGATTTGAAATATGCATCAAAAAAGATAAGAGCGGAACAGGAAAGAGAACTGAAACAATTCAAAGAAAGTATCAAAAATGAATTGAAACTTCTTAAGCAAGAGGTCGATCTCTTACCAAAAGACAAAAGAAAAGACGCTTTTCGTATTAGAAAAGATAAGATGGACCTGGAACATATGGAAAGAGAACGGATTTTCATTGAAAGTCTTAATGAGAGTCATGACGTGTCTTTGAAAAGATTGAGTGAAAGCCATCGCGACAAACTAGCACTTCTTGAAAGACAGTTCCTCCAACAGAAACAACAGCTCCAAAGAGCTAAAGAAGCGGCCATTTGGGAACTCGAAGAACGACATCTTCATGAGAAGCATCAGCTCTCAAAACGACAATTAAAGGATTCTTTTTTCCTTCAAAGACATCAAATGCTGGTCCGACACGAAAAGGTTCGTATAATTTGTTATTTCTCTATAAATTCAATTAAAACATTCAAATGGTTTTCATTGTTATCTATTGTTTAGGAATTGGAACAAATAAAACGTATGAATTCTCTACAAGAGGACGAACTTTTGAAAAGACAGGCCATAGAAAGAAGACATTTACCAAAAAGGATTCGATCAGAAATGAAAACCAGAGAATTAATGTTTAGGGAAAGTTTACGGATAAGTATGGCTAACCTTACATTTAGTTCAGATGAAGAAAGGGATAAATTGAAGCGATTCCAAGAAAGTGAGAAAAAGAGATACAAAGCGGAACAGTTAAGACAAGAACACAAACACAACAAACAGTTGGAAGAATTGCGCGCTTTCTGTGAGTCAACGATTAGAGATTTGGAACAAATCCAAAATGAAAAGCGAAAGGCACTAATGGAGCATGAAACTGTTAAACTTAAACTTCTTGACGAACAGCACAATAATGAGTTCCGAGAGTGGAAGGCACACCTCAAACCAAGAAAACAGGTCTGATATCTAAATGAAAACCAATGTCTCACTTGAGTCTCATTTGTCTTAAATCTAATTCAGAAATTAGAAGAAGAGTTCGCTCGTCAGAGGGAAGAACAGGAACGGTTCTATGGTCCTAACCTCCCGTTCCTCAACGACTTAGCATTTTCTGATTCTTCTCATATGGGTTTACATAATAGCGGTTCCAGTTCTTGTTCGCCTCCGAGTACTCCCGGCAATGATATGTCATCTCCGCATTCATTACAACATTCATAATGTTTTTCATTGAAATTAATTTAAATTTTTGCACATTTTTTAAAACAAAAATTTGTTTCATATTTTCATCTTTTATTTGCTTTACTACTAGTCTTATAAAACTAAGGAATTGACTTCAAATTAAGTAATTATTTTGTATTCGATCTTAAAATTCTGTTTTTGTTATATAACTACTTATTATGCATTTAAGCGAAACTTTCTTTACATAAATTATTGCAAAAATATTTTAAGACTGAATTAATGCCAAATCAAATGTTTGTACAGAATATAAGTCTTTATAATTGGGTTTAAATAGTTTTTGAAAGTTTTGCTTTTCTGCTTAACTCTGCAAACATTGGGTGAAATGGTTTGCAATTAAAGTGCCTTCAATTCAATCCAATTAACATAATTATTATATATTATATTATTATTATAATTATTATTAAATAATATTTTCATCAAATCATTTATTTTTATTTTTTCTTCTCATTAAATATCTTTGGTTTCAAAATTTAACGCAAAATAAGTTATATAAATAAAAGTCTAAATATTTTGGAAGAATATTCAAATAATTAACTTGTTTCTAAATTAACAAGAATAAAATATCACTGTTAAAAATGATGATAATAATAGTTTAGAATTTTAATCATTTAAACATTAAATTCATATTAAACACTAAATAATGAGTCAAATAAATCCATTTTCATAGAAAAGCAACACTAATGACATCAACTGATGCTTTACATCAACTAAAAAATAAAACCAAAACAAACGAATTTCAGACAAAAGAAAAGGTTTGACATCAACTCTAATAAATTGTGTTTATTTAAATCAAATTCAATTAATATTTAATTTAATTATATTAATATAATTAAGAAATTTTTTTGTCTTCACGTGAATCATAAGATTCCTAATATAACTAATGGATTAAAAACGTGTTAATTATTGTTAAACAATTTAATTATAATTAATATAATTTAAGAGAAATGTCGGGAAAACTAAAGCTATCGATTAATGATAAGTTTGAAATCATTAAAAAAATAAGTGAAGGAAAGACCAGAAAACAAGTAATCACTGAATACGGACTTAAATCTCAGTCACATTTGACTAATATTTTAAAGAAAAAGAATGAATTAATACAGAAATACAATGAATTGTCGGACAAAACGAGTCGTAACTCATTTAAAATCCGGACTTCAAAACATCCAAACGTCGAAAAGGCTTTAATTCAATGGATTAAACAAATGAGGAAAAAGAAAATCAATTTATCGGTCGATACTATTCTACGAAAGGCCGCAGATTTTGCCAAACTTTTTGGTATAAATGATTTCGAGCCAACTATGGGTTATTGGAATGGATTTAAACGAAGAAATGACTTTTTATTCTCAAAAAATAGTCGACCAAACATTTCATCTGACTTTCAAGTAATTGAAAAGTGGGCCGAAGACACAAAAACATTGATTAGTGACTATAAACCCGAAGATGTCTACACTTTGGGAGAAACGGCTCTGTTTTGGAGATTTTTGCCCTCAAAAAAGTTTGTATCCTCTGATGAAACTTCAAATGGAGATAAAAAATCAATGGACAGAATCACTGTTGTGGTCATCACTAATTCAGACGGAAGTGACAGAAACTGTTCATTAATCGGTAAAGGAGTAAAGCCAAGGTGTTTGAGAGGGGTTATCACAGAATTCGATTATTATAACCAACAAAATGCGTGCATTAATGAAGAGATATATAAAAAAATTTTAATAAAACTCAACCAAAATATGAAAAAACAAAAGAAAAATATTTTGCTTTTCGTAAATAAATGTAAGACTCACTCACAAGACATTCAATTTTCAAATATTTTGATTCATTTTTTTCCGGACAATAAGTCAGATATTCAGGTATTTATTGATTTATTTGATAATTGAAACCAATTTTTCTAATCATATGTTTAGCCCTTACGTCAGGGAATAATTCATGAATTGAAAAGAAGTTACAGAAAACAATTGATTACTTTAATGGTTAATGAATTGGAAAACGGAAATGAACTCAATGTTAAAGACATTAATTTACATAAAGCTATGGATTTAATTCATATCTCTTTACAATCCATTAAAAGGCAAACAATTATCGATTGTTTTAAAAGTTCTTATTTTCATTTTAACGAAATCGAAGACAACTTTACTATTGAAGACATAACTGAAGACAACAATGAATACGATATTTGGCATAAACTCATATCTCTAACAGACATCACTTTCGATACTTTTGATGATTACATTTCTATTGATAGCAATGAAATCATAGAAAACGAAGAATATTTAAGTGACGAACAAATTGTTGAAAAGGTTTCTAATTTAGGCGTTGAAGTCATCGATTTGTCCGATGAATATATTAACGAAAACAGAACCCAAAACAGAATTGAATCGATTTCTTCATTACAAGCCTTGGAATATATCTATGGTTTGAAGAAATTCTTTGAACAAATCGGTGACAATAGTGTTGACCAACATTTGTATGAAATCCAACGAAAAATTTATGAAAACACTTTTAAATCTTTAAAACAATTAAAATAATCCATTCTTTATAACAGTTTATATTAAGAATATTTTTAAATTAATTCAATAAAAATTCAAACAAATCTTTATTTTTTTACTTTCAAAATATGATTCAATTTGTGTCAAAACAATTAAGAGATGGTCTTTCCCTCCACATATTCAAAGGCTTTTTGTTTAATTCTTTCAATTCTTTCAAAATTATTAAATTGTTTTTCAAAATCTATATAACGTTTGAAAATAAATTTCATTTGTTTTGTCGACAGTTTATAAGTAATGAGTCGTTCAAAGATATTGCGAACCGAGTCTTCACTCTCTTTGTTTTCTTTGAGCGCATACTTTAACATCATATCGATATAAACTGACCATAAGTCCACTCTTTTGGGAAAATTAGCCAAAAGGTTTTCAAAGAGAGTGCGGCCTTTTTCCACTTCTCCCCATTTGAACTCCATTTGTGCAAACTTTGAGATCATTTCTATATTTTCTTTTTTCTCCAAACACTGTAAACTTCTTTGCAATAGTTTTCGGGCCGATTCTAACCTATTATTTTTCATATAAAATAGTGTAAAATCGATCCAAATTTCTTTGTTTTGTTTGAATTTCTTAAGCATTATGTGGTAAAGCGATTCCGTTTCTTCTGTTTTATTAGAATTGGCGTAAATCGTAGCCAAATGTCGGTAAATAATCATCGGATCATTATATTGAAGGGCTCTCTCGAAAATATCACTCAATGTTTGTGGAGTGCCGTAAAGGTTTTCCAAATTGAGAAAAGCTACCCAAATGTTAAGCCTTTCTCTCTCTTCCCTGAATGAAATGGTTTTAATGGCGCGTTCAGCCACAGCTCTGGCTTTACTTATCTCTGTCTGTTCCAAATGAAATGCCATATATTTGAGCCAAACCAGAGAACTGTTGGGTGACGCCAATACTGATCGCTCTAAATCTTCGACAGTTTCTGGAGGTCTTTCGGGTTCTATAAGCGATTCTTCTCTTTTTCTGAGGGCTTCTTCTTTTAGTCTGATTTCTTCATTTCGTTCTTTTCTTGTTTTCTTTTTGTTAATATTATTATCTTCGGAATCACTTTCATCGCTCTCTGAAGTCATTTGATTTTCATTCGTTAAAGAAGTTAAACGATTCAAATTTGGTGTCGAGTCGTCGACACTCCAAACGAATGGTTCGCTAACTTTTAAAACATTTTTTTCTGTTGACTTTGAATTTTCTTTCATTTGGTTTTCATTAATTACTGTTTCATTCGAAACAGAATTTCTTTTTCTTTTATTCAAATTAGAATTTTTCATTTCAATTAAATTTGTTTTGGTTTCACTTAATTCTTGGTCGTTATTCTCTGATATTTCTTCATTTTTGGAAAATTCCTTAGAATTTTTAGAACTTTTTTGTGTTTTTTCTTCTATTTGTGGTTTTAATACAGCAATAACTGAATCGTTTGAAATTAATTTAATGATTATATGATATGTTTGATCGAAAGAAAAAAGATCTGAAATACCATTTCTATCATTTATATGTCTTTTGGAGGGTATGTAAGCAATAAGACCCGGGGCGTGACCGCTAAGAACTACTAATATATATTTGTCGCAAATATAGATAACATTACTTTTTAAAATTTGGTCACATTTTATACTCGAAATGGCGTTTATTTTTAACGAATTTTTCACTTGTTTTACAAGTTTTGGTTGAATTATAATAACGACGTTTTTGTTCATAAAGTCTATGTTAACAACGAATCCAATGCCTGAAGAGCTGACTTTGAGTTCAGTGTCGGAGTCATTACTACTCATAAATACAAATCCTTTAACAGAATTTTCTTTTTTCTCGTTTTCAGGTCTGATATCGCATATGATTTGTTGATCATTGACTTCAACGATTCGATACGAAACAATTGTACCGATCCTTAGTTTCGATAACTTTCTATTAATATCAGAGCTATTCTTCTGAAACGAATTGATGGCAAAATTAAAATCATTGATCCAATTGTTAAACATTAGTATTCGATCGTTAAACGGATTATTCCGATGATCCCAAACGCGGGACAACTTTAAAGAAAAAGTTAATTTCCTCTTAATTTCTTTTTGGTCGTCAGAAGTTTGTTCTTCAAATTCGATAAATTGGGCGAAAGCTGTCTGTTGTAAAACAAATCCCAAGTTTTGTGACTCATCGATGGGTCCATCAGTCAAAAATCGTTTGGGAACTAAACCTTTTATATTAGCGGCCATTTCGACAAATATGCCGTACGGCGCAAATCCATTGATAATAACCGGAACCACAAGATTTGGTTCTAATTGTTCGCTGTTTACTATTAACTCATTATTCTTAGAGGCGTTTATAAAACACTTCTTTTTAGTGACGATTACAACAAATGATTTTATATTAAAAACCATCACTTCTTCTATAATATCATTGATAGCCAGCGCTTCAAATTGAAGTGAAGAGATTTCTATGTCATCTGATAAGTGAGCGGATGGGAGAAAAACTCTATACTTATTCTGTTCATCAATTAATTCAAAGCCATTGTTTAATTTTTTTGAGATTTTCATTGCTTTCAATAACTGTCCGATAATCAAACTTTTGTTTTCTGTTGATTTATTCTTATCTTTGATTTTGATGAGAGAACAGGTCATCTTTTCTCTCTCCATATCAGTGGATACAACAGAGCAGCGGACCATTTGTCCCAATTTGAACAAATCTTTAACATTTTCGATGCGATAACTACTCAAATATTTAATGGGAATAAAACCCCGGATGTCATTAAAAAATTCAACTAAAATTCCATTTTGGAGAATGAGAACAACGACACCATCCGTTTGAAAATCTGGTTTTGCGCTCTCATATGTCGATAAAATATTTAATTTTTTGTTTAATAATGTCTTCTTATGGGTTAGACTTATTTTGGGAGGAATAGAGGTTTTGTCCATTTTGAAAACCCGACATTTGACCACTTTTCCCATTGGGAAAAGTTGTTCGCGATTTTTAATTTGAGCCGTTTCTCCCAAATGTATGTTTGGAATAAAACCTTTAATTCCAAATCCTATTTGAATAACGACTCCTTCTTTACATAATTTCTTCACTTTTCCCCTCACGAGAGAACCGATTTGCAAATCATCGATAGAAAGAGTCGGGAAATTAAGTAACGACTCTTTTAAAGTGACCCCAACTGTCATATCCATCAAATTTATAGATTGAATCCGACATTTATGTTGAGAACCGATCGTAAATTTATTATATAAATCGATGTCATCCGAGTATTTGTCGACCAAATGTTTTTTGGGAGAAACGGCTTTAACACCGTTTGTAAGTTTGAAAATATATTTTCCGAGAGAATCGCGACCAACAAATGTCGTCTCGTCATAAATCGCTCCGATTTTAATATTTTGTAGAAAATTATTTATTACTTTTGAATCGCGTTTAGGTTTCAATGAAATAGCGATTTGTTTAGTTATCGGATGTCTATAAAGTATCGTTCCTTCGATTTTATCTCCAATTTTATACATATTTTTAGGTAAATCCCAATCACTTTTCAAATGACTTCTTGTGACGAAACCTTTGAATTCATTGAGAACTGAAACTATGAGACCTCTTTCAGAGACATTCATAACAGTCGCTGAAACGGTTAGACCCGGAATAAGACACGAAATATCTATTTCTTTGTCTGAAGTCAACTTAAATTCAGACAGAGATTTGAATTTAGTGGTCAAACAAATGGTGCGATTATTGACTGATTCAACGGAACAGATCACTAACTGTCCGACACATAAACTATTTCTTCCTTTAAAGCTATGGATCGCTGTCTCTGCTTTTTTTCGCGGCAAAAATGCTTTAAAATCATCGAATCCAATATCCATAACAAATCCGTGGTCTTCAATACTATCGACGGCAGCAATAATTGGCATTTTTGACACTTTTATCAAAGAAGATATCTTTGTATTCGAATAAACATCGCGTGGATTAAGAGATGCCTTTATCTCAATATTTGAAAATCCTTTAGTTTTCTTGGATTTCGATAATATTTTTATGGGAAAGAATTGTCCGCTTCTGAACATTCCGTTGGGTTTCAAGACTTCGATATCCGGACAAACCGTTGAGTCGTTTCGAGCGAATGATTCCAAGAGTTGTGTATAAGAATTGGATATATTAGTGATGGAAACGATGGCAACGATTCCACCGCAAACACTAAGTTTTATATCAAAATCTGATATCTCTTGAATACATCCATAGATGACAATCCCTTCTGGAAGTCGGGGTAAAGACATGGTCTCAATGATAACATTTGGTTCGTTATCGAAGGCTTCGTCGGTATCGCTCTTTAAATGCCTTTTCTTTGATTTCTTCGAAATTCTTGTTTCGGAGTTTTTGCTGTTTTTCCTTTTCCTCACTTCAAACAACTGGTGATCAAAGGAAGGGCTCTTTTTGTCATTCGTTTGTTTGTTGTCTTCTTTAAGACCACTTTTTCCGCGAATAAAATCGATTTCTTTTTTCGAATTCATTCTTAAAATTTAATCCAAAAAAATATTTTATATAAAATAAAAATAAATAAAAACGTTTCAAACAATAAGTGTTTCTCTAAAGAAAGTAAAGTTTATTCAAACACAATATTTAGTGTTGACTTTGATTTTGCATAAAATACGTTCAATTTATTATATATAAAGTTAACGATCAATAATTGACGCGTTTATTGTGGTATATAAGAAGACACATGAAATTTGCTGCTCTTTCTTTTGAATTCTTTATCAGATTTGAGTTCAGAGCAATGGTTATACTATACGTAATTTATACTCTTTAAAGTCATGCCGTTTTGACACAACTTTTTAAAGGGACTGTTTTTAATATTCAAATATATTTATCACAAATAGAACCTATTTTTAAAATTTTCAATTTTAAATACCTGATTATTTTATTGGAGTAAAAAGTAAGGCAGGACGTTCTTTGGTAAAGCCTGAAAATTAAAACCATTCCTCAACTGTTAATCATTGATAAATACTTAGAAATTTATTACTAATATATGAAACAAAATGAGCAAGTTTATT
>JAQFZL010001374.1:0-10604 GCA_034695685.1 Galumna lanceata | reverse complement strand
GAACAAAATTTTCTGTTAAAATATATTATTTAAATTAAATTTATTTTAAATTTATTAAACTTATGATGAACTAACAATAATTCACTAATTATATGAGGGTTGAAATATTATATATAAGTTATATTTTTATTTTTGAAAACATTTCTTTTGATATATATTTAAACAAATATTTGTCTTTGACTGGAGTGTTGTGAGAGAATGACTTCGAGGAATATCATAAATACTGTACTTTCGCTCCGATTCTTTTCTATCCAATGAACTCGTTTTTAAAATTTGTTGTAATTTCTCTAAATTTTAATAATAAATAAATTGATAAATATTAACCTTGATAATTTAAAACAATATTGAATGTCTTACCAGATTCTTTATTATCTAATTTGGGGATTATATAAAAATCACCATGGTCATTCAAATAAACTTTACTCTCGTTTAATAACAAACTTCTTTGGAATTTCTTGATTTACTTCATCGATAAAAACAATGTTAAGTGAAGTCCGATGTCTGTCACTCATCTCTGGTTTGAATATCTCTTCTTTGATGTCAAGAATGACTTCATTTTGAATAGATTTCAAACATTTTAGGTTTTGAGTTCCCAAATGTCTGTTCCCACAAATCAAAGAAATCTCCAGATTCTCATTATATGTTACCATAAATTCTGAGAAAGAGATTCTCCTTTGAAAATGAGAATCTCTTTTTGAGTAAATTTACAAAAATTATATATGAATTCTTTGAAAAAACTGAATACCCGGAAGAGTGAAGTGAAGAGTGAATGGATTTTTCCAATAAACCACAAGAATATCATTTCTGACGCCAACAGATAAACGTATTCTTTATGTTTCACTGATTGCTGTTTCTAATAATATGTAAATCTTTTGATTAATTTATAGATTAATTAAACAAATATTAATACAATTTGTATTCAATAAAGTAATGGAATAACTGATAAACTGTATCCACAGATAACTCAAATTGAGGTGTATTTGAGAACCGGTTTCTTCTTTTGACGAAAATCATATTAAACTCATTTAAGTCAAGAATATTCTGCAAAAGTTTTATGGCATTAATTACCAACTGTTTGAGGTGTGTATGAGTGGCAACAAAGACGGTAACCGCAGAGCACAGATCTATGGATAGTATTTAAATCAGATTCACAACAATTAAGAAACATTAGAATAGTTTTATAAGGATTCCAGAGTCGATTTATTGTGACGGAGGTTACAATTTCACTGATGGTTTCCACCTAGATGAAATTCGATTTTAAGCCATTTATACCAAAGAACTCTTCTCTATAACTTTTAAAACATTGACTTTTGATTTTATCAAAAGTTGTCACTAACAACAAAACACATTTAATATTGGATGCGATAGAATTGACAAATTGTTGGAAATATTCATAATAATTATTTATCCCAATTAGTGGCAAATCTAATCAAAAGGCATATAATTGTGTTCCAAAAAGAGCGGTAAAATCGAATAATAAAAAACAGTGACCTTTACCATCCATTATCTACTTGTTTATAATAACCTCTCATGTCATTGAGTACACCTTAAAATTACTTTAATTGACTCATTCTTTGAATGCCATAAAATAAACTTTATCACCTTGCTAGTTAAGTAGTAAAGTGACAAACAAAATACCTTTCCTCAACTATGAATAAGTAAGCTATAGTTTCAATGTCTTACTAATGTACAAGTTAATTTTCATATGCTATTTTCACTTGGTTATTCATAAGTTGAGAAATGGTATTTTGTTGGCCACTTATGTAAATATTCATTGCAATAACACTTTAACTAAAGAGAGAGAAAGTAAGTTGAAGATAGAGAGCCCGCGCAGATTAACCAAACTATTGGACACGCCTTCAAACTAACGGTTCAATTGATGTATTCGTATGTTTAGCACAGTTTGCAAACGACAAGCTTTTGTGTGAGTGATATCTCAACTGATATAAAGTTTATTCAGTTTCGAGTCTTTGATTATATCCGTAAAAAAGTTTTAAAATTTTCAAAACCATAAATTCAAAGAAGTTTTGAAAAAATAAATATTTTAAAGTTTAACTTAAATTAACCTCAAATATAAAGAATGAGTCAAATGGTTAACAACAACATTCGTGTAGTGCCCGGAAGTTTTGTGCCTCCACTCAAAGAACAGGTCCCACTCTCACCACTTCCTCCCAGATATCGTCTTCGGGACCTAATTCTTGGAGACTTTGCTTTGGGTGACGACGGAGAGAGGTTTGACTTAATATTATATTTTTAAAATTATTCTTTAACTGGTTTTACGAACAATTTGGCAAATGAGCATGGTTATTATATTCATTTCTATATTATATAAATGAGGAAATAAACAAGTATTTATTTTGAATAAATAATCATTAAGTGTCAGCTGATGACAATGATAATGACATTGACCAAAGTTTGACAAGGTCAATTATGAAACAATCAAAATAAAGAATATATGAATGAATGAGTAAATCTATAAATTGATCAAGGTAATGTTTGCTTTTGATAAATATAGCTTTTTGTTGCAAACGTTTATTGTTTTTCTATAAATTGATCAAGGTGAACTTGCTCATATTGAAAGGTAATACATGAAAAACAAGAATTTAATTTTTGAAAATAAATTTAACTAGAATTACAATTAATTTTAAACCAATTCAGTGGTCATTCAAATTATATTTAAATTTAAATTATTATCAAATGTTTGTATCATTTATTTTATTAAAACAATTGAATTCTTTAGAGTTTATTGAATATAAAGCAATAAAAATATTGAATTCTTTGCTTTTCTTCTCGTTATTCACATCCATAACACAATTATTTAATAACAAGATTATAGTCTATAATACAATAATTGCAATTCAGATCCATTCCTCTTATAAGTTATATTCTTCTGTACTGTTTATTAATCATTAAAAGTCCAGTGAACTAATCATTAAATTATATTATATGTGCTTTTCATTCATAAACTAATATTATCTGTGAAAGAGTGGTATTTCTATCGGAATATTTGAGAGACGCCTCCATTAAAACACAATTTCTTTTCTTATTTTCAGTTCAAAAGTAATCAAAAATGATATTTGATTTTTCATTTCATTTTTTTCATTTTAGTTCAAATCTTTTCCATTCAATCTTTAATACATTTTTAGCTCTTATGTTGAGATAAAAAATACAAGAATTTTGTTAAAAAACGAAATTCTGTGTCAACTCATGATTTAGCCCTTGATCAATTTATCGACTATCAAGAAAAGTGGTTCTGAACATACGGTTTCAAACATTTTAAATTAATAAATAGCTATTAATGTTATTTGACTCTTATCTCATTTTCCAAAGTAGACTAGCATGGTAATTCAGATTAGTTCAAATAAAAAGTAGAAGTAGCTTGCTTGTCTTACAATGTTATTTGATAATGAATTTTTAATGAATATTTTTTATTAAAAAACTAATGTCTTTGAAATCAATTTTTAATTCGAGGAACGGATAAAAGTCGACTCTTTTTTTGCTGAGACAACAATCAGTTTAAGTGTTTTTTTTTCTTTTAAATAGCCTTTAATTGAATCAAATAATTTTTTTGTGACAAACAAATGCCTCATTTATTTGATCCAAACTTTTATTCTTCAAATTATTTTTTGATGAAAGTGTTAAAGATTTCCCAAATTCTGATGAATATTTCAATTAACGATTAGATTAAATACTGTAACAAATGCTTATAAATATTTAGATTCTTCGTCTCATCAATTGGTTTATGAAAATAGTGTTTCATTTGTTTACAAAATCAGTAAAAATTAATTTGAGTCACAAAATAAATACTTATTTAATTTGTTTAAAAATTAATTATCAAATTAAAGTCATCTAATATTGTGAACTATAATGAAGTTAATGTATTTGGCAAAAGAGTGTCTTTACAAGAGACCATTACTCTCCTGTTGTTTAGTCATAGCATTGATTATAGTGTTTGGGTCAGTGTTGGAGCCAATGGTCGACATGACTATTGATAATCAAATAGTGTTTAGTATTATTAACATAAATATGTTAGTTATGGCGGTTTTGGGTCATTACACCGATAAGTTTATTGTAGTACAAATCGCAGTCTTCACTGGTTTCGGTACTTTTGTCTGGTCTATCATATGTCTCACTCTTGTCCTCTTTGATGAGTTTCCAAACGTTTTGAAAGTATTCTTCTATTTTGCATTTCATGTCATTACTCTTCAATTGTATAATATTATTGTCGTCTGAATTGTTTTCATTAGACTTTTATAAAATCCATTGAAATTCAAATGAATTTAAAATAATAGAATAGTTTTGTATTCAAAGAATTTAAAGAATTTAGTGTTCATTAGATTTTATCGTTTAATTGAATTTTTATAAATCAATTTTTATTATCTTTTTTTCAAATCAAATATTTTATTTTAACTGAAAAGTTTTTAAAAGACATTTAAATTAAAGTATTTTTTTTAGATAATATAGAATTTATTTATTAAAAAAAAAAAGTTTTACTAAATGAAAGTCAAAATAAATTTTATTTCAAACGTTAAAAGACTACTTAATATCAAATAAAGTTTGGAAAATGTGTCAAAAGTACTAAAAGAGACATTAATTGGAAATTTGTTATAAAAAATGTTTTAACTAAAAGTTTCCGATGAATATAACTCTTATTTAAGCGAATGATTCAATAATACATGAATGTGTTAATCTATTCGTGGACATTCTTAACATATTGATTGAAATAAAATATCAAAGAATTAGTTTTTTATTAGTCTATATTTAAAACTCTATAAGTTAGCAAAGAATGAACTGGAGATGATTGACAAACAGCACAATATTTATATAATTTAGAGATGAAATGAAATATTTTATTTAAGAAAGATTCAAATATCTAAGGAATTGCAAGATTATTAAATACAAGATGCCTACAGAGCAGATGTTACACAATGTTTACTTTTACATCAAAATAGTTATAAAGATAATTTTTTAAGCAATAAATTAGAATTATTTGCTATTTCTTGTATTTATTTACTTAATTCAAAACTATTGAAAACTCTGTAATAAAAAGAATTTTGTCTTTTTATAAATCGATGGATAAAAACAAATCGACAAAAATAGAAATCTATAGAATTGAAGGTTTAGTCAGACATTTGATAAATTAATTTAAAGTAAGTGAAGCCAAAATCTCTTTCATTCTATCAAATAACAAGATTACCTGAATATAATGGCTTTTCAAATATAAGGATATTTACAAATGAATAAAATTTGGTTATTTATGACTTATTTAAAGATAATTAAATAGTCAATTTTATAAAAGTCAAATTAATAGCTTAACATGAATAATTGACTATAAATTAAATAAATATATGAGCGTGCTCATGCACATTCTGTTTTTTGATAGAATAACAGAGTTCTTGCAAATATAACTTCATTAATTTAAAGAGTATTCCAGAACAAGTAAAGTATTAATCTGAGATGGCTAAAGACCTCGACCTCAGGGGGTATTTAGCCTATTGTTCCGTCTCAGGAGGGTATCCAGAATATCTTCCCTTTCAGTCAATTCAGGTATTATTACTTTGCGAATAAAATGACTTTTTATTTATTTATTTTTTCGAAACAATTTATTCGGTGCTTAAGAGATGTGACGAAAAAGACAAATAAAAACGACAATTCATTAAATAAATGTCTGTTTTTATTCGACAAACTCTTATAAGTAATAACTTTTATGTAATATCTTATGTAATACTTAATGGGTTTGTCTTTTATTTAAGATAATCCTAAAACTCGACAAAAATATTGGGACAAAAACTTCATTTTTGTGACCAATATTTAAGTTTTGTTTATAACTTTGCTTTTTATTCTTTGAAAGTTTGTAAATATTGATGAGAAGATAAAAGAATAAAACTTTTTTTATTCTGAGTCAATAAACAGTTGTCATAAAAAGTATGTCCAATCGATATTTCTGTTGCTTAGATATTAAGGTAATTCTTAATATTCTCATCATATTATTGTATTTATCAATCGATTATTGATCTGAAAGTATAAATGCATTCTTAAAGCTTATCAAAAGAGAAGTTTTTATGATCTCTTTTCTGTTTTTATTAAAGTTCATTAAATTACAGAATCAATAAACAAGGTTGTTTATATGATAATCTTTATTAATCATTTTCATCCTTAGCTTGAACATCAGCTAGTAGTCTTGTAGACTTTATTGAATCAAATAAGTCAGGTTATCTTAAAAATATTTTAACCTCATGTTATATTTTGTTGGATATCCTGACTATTCATTAAAATTTTTAGATTTAATGGATTTATGGATAGGAAATAGTATTGATTCCATTATTTATATAAAGTATTTTATTCTCTTCCTTCCTGTGACTAATGTGTTGGTTATAATAGAGTGCATTATTTATATGGGATTTTGTTTCAATGGTTAATGTGATAAAAATGTCAAAATTGAATCAATTTCTCAGCTCTAGAATCAAAAAAGATAATTGAATTATTATTTGCGTTTCTTTCCAACAAATCAATCAAATTAAGTGAGAAATAAATGGTGTGAGAATTGATTTCAAACTCAACCCCTTCTTAATAGCTGTTATGTTTGACAGCGATATCCACCAAATTATAAATAATTAGCCTTGATCACTAATTGATTACTACTTTATTACTACTCATTACTACATTAATAGATTAGAAAAATGAAGAGAAAAGACAACAAATTATTGTAAAGACATTACTGTTTCTCTTAATATGTTTTGTTCAGAATTGGGTTACAATTGTTAACAAAATAATAAATGAAACTCATTTGGCTTTTTTATGTCCCACTAAATAGTTATCCATTAAAATTTGGTTCATCCAAAGAGATATTTATTTGGTTTTGTTTTACTCCAAACAGGAATTCACTGATAAATACTTTTGAAGCAATTTTTTTAATGTTTAATAAATTATTTATTTATTAAACAAATAAACATAAAATGAAAAATATTAATGAAAATAATTAGTTATTCATTAAAACTCTGTGGGATTAGCGGTCCATTTATCAAACCATTCAAAATAATTTGCTTTTCATTATTTATTTAGTGATTTCACTCGTTTAGGCCTATATTTGAGAATACCAAGAGTCAATATAGTAATTTCAATTTATTGAAAAATTCATATTCATGACCACATTTGCTAGAATAAATGTTATCTAGTACAAATAAGCTGTCCATTAAGTAAATAGTTTTACTAAATGTACATAAGAATGACTATAAATGATTATTATAAACACAAAGGTTCCGGATAATTTATTTTATATTTTTCTTTTACTTATTTAAAGGTTTCAAAAAAAATTAGTAAAGAATTTAGTGATAAAATGGAGTCGAAATGTATTGCCGACAAGATTTCAGTCTTTTCCTACATTTACTTTATTAGACATACGATATGATTGGAAGGGATGCCAACCATTTGGTCGACTATTGTTTACATAAAATTTTATATAAAGCACTTATTTTTCCGAATTATTTGTCCTTTTGATGGTTAAGTCTTATATTCTTGTCTTTTACTTATTCTGAATGTGATTTGTTATCATTCATAATATGAATTGATTAGAATAAGAGTGAATTTAATGAGTTGTGTCAGAAAAGTACCCTAAAAATGCCAACCTATGAATAAAAGAATATTTAGAAATGGAATAGCCCAGAACCTACCAGACTTAACCAAGTTATAGTTGAATCCACATAGTTTCTGCGGTGATTTATCATAGAAGAAAAACATTAAAAATCAATGTTTAAGGCAATCATTTATGAGAATTATTTAAATTATTCACGAGTGAACTGTAATTATTTTTTTGTCATAAAAAAGTAAAAATTTATGCAATTTTTGTGTACAACATATACATCATATAAATTGTTTCGCATTTTATGAGTTTATGTGCGAAAGTCAACTATCCATTAGGTATTGTTTTACGAATAGTTGACTACAATATTGTCGATCAATTTTTGCCATTAAATAAAAGTCTAGATTCGTGTCACGCATTCATATATCTTTTCCCATATTTTCTTTACTTTTCCTCATATTCTGTTTAATCTGTTTTTCTGTCTTTAATTTATTATTCAATTCTTTCAGTCAAAGAGTTTATTACTCCTGAAAAGCAACACAAAACTAATCAACAAATTATTACTTTTATTCCGTAATCAATGTTTATCTCAAGCGCTATATAAAAGTGATTTGATATGACATTTAGTCTGATGTTTGAGCTCACCATCATTTTCGCCACAGAATCACATTTGTAAGACATTGAAGAGACAACAAATGAATTCATTCGTAAATTTGATAGTAAACCTATCCATTAACACTATCTATGAATAAAATTGATTATATTCTCATTTATGGAATAAGGGCTGACACTCAGGAAAACTCATTTTGTTTATCTTTCTGCTAAACCAATGATAAAATGAATACCAATTCAAGATTAAAAGTCACCATAAATTTTGTGATCTCTTCTTCTAATTAAGTAAAAGTGATTCCGAATATAAGAAAAATCATTAATTTAAGTGAAAACTTGAAAAACTGTAGGCATGAAAACTCGAGGCTCTCATTCCGTTCAAAACAAATTTTTTAATTTCAACTAAAAAACTGAAAACCTATTTATTTGGAAAAATTAGTAGACGCAACCCCTACGGCACTTGAACATCTACCTTTACCATCACTAGCTTGGTGATTTTGACATATGAGCCGTCAGACAGTAACAATAATTTTCTCCTGAGCCTAATATTCATCAGTGAAAGTCGAGTGCTTTTTGTGGTTGTGTTCTATTTGATTGGTCAGACATCTGATGAATCATCAGTGATGATTGAAATGAGTACAGGGTATTCGATACATATCTCTCAAAAATTCAAAATAGGCATAAAAATCAAACTAGAAAATATGCTCAATCAAAACCTTCAAGAATTGTTGAGACTTATGTGCCTATTTTGTGGAAATTTTGGCTTATCATTACAATTATCAAGATCTTTTATTTTGTTTTTTATTTTAGTCTCTGGAAGACATCATGTTTTAACAACAAAATATTTTCAATCTTAAATGATAAGTTTAGACTAGGATAATATTAATTCATGATTAAAATTTCAAAAAAAATAATGCGAATAAATTTTATATTTAAATTTTCATAATTGAGGTCTAAATTGATAATTTTAGGTTAACAAACTTATGAGCAATTTCAGTAACTAGTTATTTTTCAAAAATATAATCTTGTCGTTTGTAGATAGTCTATATATTATACTTTCATTTTTAAAAATCACTTTACATTAAATAACTTTAGTATTTTATTAATTTGAAAAATGGGAAAATAGAGCTTTGGAGAAATGGGTCGAATACCCTGTATTGATCACTAAATCGGTTTATTCAGAATATCATTCATTTTGTTATTGATGTTTTTCATGGATGAGTTTTGCTGATAACCAAAATAAACAATCTTGAACAAAAACTAATCAAAAGTTTGAATGATCATTTTACTTTTTAAAGATTTCTATATTATATTTTTGAGTTATAACTTTTAGCACTTTATTTGTTCAATATTTTTATCGATTAATTCTTGGCTTAAATTGTTTTCGATGTCTTGATTTCTGTCAGATAACCCAATAATTATTCATTTGTTTATCATTGATGTCACCCATTCTTATATAAACTTATCCATTGAAGAAAAGTGTTTTTATAGCTATTATTCCCATGTTTTTCTTCTATTAGTATGTTATTTATAGAGAAGAATAGTTTCTCATCGATTCAATTGATCGTATGTTTCGATTCCCAGAAAAAAAATCTATTGATTTTAGTACTAAAAGGTGGGAACAAAACAACAAAAGATCTGTTGTTTTAGAATTTCTCTGAAGACAAGTTTAATCCATTTAGTGTTGACTTTATTTAAATGATTATAAATAGTGGAAACATTTTTCTTAAGACTTATATATAAGACTTATATTTCTACTGAATTTCATTTCAGTTGAGATAAAAGTATTTTAGATTTAAATTATTTAATAATTATTATTTATTTCAGTATAAATCACTATAAAATTATATTCTTGTTATTTTGCTGAATATAATTTCCAAAAGATTTGACTAAATTCTTAAGTGTTTTCGGCGATAAAATCTACATTTAAAGGCTTTTATCAAAAGTAAACAAAAAACAATATCTTTAAATAAGATTTTTCAAATTTTCAGTGAAATTTCATTTGATAATAGTTTATAATATGAGCATGATAATTTATTTCAAAGAATAAATTTTTTAAGGAATAAAAATTCAAATATTTAACCCTAAATCTAACTTTTTATTCATAAAAATAATATTAAATTAATGCTGAAAAGCGTTTAGGATATGAAATGAATTCATAAAAAGAAGAATTTGAACATATCTTAAAAAGTTTAAATTAATTAAATTAAAAGTTTTCAGATAAGTTTAAGTAAACTATTATTTTTATTGAATAAATGAAATATGCCACACTCATTTTAATAAATTAAACTAAATTTTACTAAAATGAAAAATTTTAACTAGATAAAATTCAAACCTTTAAAAATATTTCTGATAAATCTTATTATGACATTAAGATAATAATGAAAAGTTTAATCTTTATAATTTTTTTGCATAT
>JAQFZL010001373.1:0-10610 GCA_034695685.1 Galumna lanceata | reverse complement strand
ATGAACAACCAGTGAGGGATTTGACTGTACATCTATTAAGAAACCCTCTGTATATTTGATAATTGATTTAATTATAATTAAAAATTAAAGAATTTATTTGTCTTCAAAAGAGATATAAATTGTAATTAAAATAAGTTTTAAATATGTTTTTTATATAAATCAATAATAATTATAGAAATAACAAATAACATGAAAATGACTGCAAAGATGAGTAAAACCCAAACGATATAATATCCGAAATAATTATCAGAATTTGACATCGGAAGTGTTGTATAAGAGGTGTTGGGATAAGGCGTGAGTCCAGTAATTGTGATATTACTCTCAGAACTACTCTTGAATCTCTGCCATAACATTAGTTTAACGGTACGATTAGTACAAAACATGGCACCCATACCACAGAATACACATTCCTTTGAAATATCTCTACAAATATACCGATTTCTCAATAGACTGAAGGCATTCCTTTTAGTGTCAGTAAAGTTTGCAATTATTCCCGTAATGAAGACATCGTCGGCAAACAATACGTAACCTTTATATTCATCTAAACCTTTGAGAAGAGTCGGGTAAATGTCTTCAACCATTATATAAAAACCTCCAAAATGAAAGGGAGGGAAGTACTCATTGGGGTAATACTTTTCCGGGACATACCATTTGTCTAATATAGAGATACAATTGATAAACAAATATTTAATTATTTTAAATGAAGAAAAGTATACCTTTTTTATCCCTAACAACTTTCAAGTGTTGTCCTGAAGCGAGATATCCATAAAAACCTTTACTTAGTTTTGACAAGTGATTGATAATATGATTGACATTAACTAAGATATCGTCGTCTCCTTTCAACACATATTTCGAGGTCTTGCAGTTCCTATGAATCCATCGAAGAATAGACACCGCCTTTAGAGTCAGGTTATGATAAGAGTCAATGAATGGGAACTGAATTATGTCTTTATATTCTTCCGATTCTTTCTTTAGCTGTTTATTAGTATTTGAATCGGTATTCAATGCGAGGGCGAAATAAACACTTATATTAAGTTTCTTTACATCAGAAACCCATGTATTTCGTGAATCTTGTCTTCTGTCGTAATACTTGCCTTTGATTTGTGCCGCCGAATGAATGAATACAGTAATGGGATATATCTCCAGACACTTTCCCGGGTCTATAATTGGTGACAGTTTAGTCAATTCCATTTCCTCTTCAGTTTTAACTCTGTCCTCATCACGGATTTTAGCCCTTTCTCTGACACTATCGTAATCCAAGTCTGGTTCCCTTAAAATCTCTGATCCCTTACTATCGAATGGAAATCTTTCTTCAAATGAAATGCAATAAATGTTTGAAACCATTAAACAAATTGAGATAATTATGACTACATTTAAGAACTTATTCTTAGAAATGACAGTCATTTTAATTTGAAATCTTTTTATTAGTCTTTCCTTTATTTCAAAAGTTAGAAATGATTTTATAATTTGAATAACTATTGAGTTATATTTGAAAATTAAACAATGTAACCAAGATCATTCAATTATGAATTCTATGAAAATTTATAGATTCGTTTTGAAAGTTTCGATATTTTATTAGTGAATTAAATGCCGAGACTTTTGAATTCAATACTAAACTATTATTTCGGTTTAATTTTGAAAGTCATTATTGAGAGCCTCTAAACATTTATTAAAGATTTTCATTAGATTAGTATTCAATCATTTATTAAATTTGATTTCATGGGAAATATATAGAGTTAAACCTCTTAATAGTGAATGAAAAGTTTGTTCACTAAAAAAAGATTTTCAATATTAAAAGTTATCAATGATTTGTTGTTTTAACCAAGAACAATTCTTAAACATAAAAATTCAGTTTAAAAATGATTTGTAGAAACAAAATAATATTTATCCCAATTATTGCAAACCATTTAATAAATAGTTTGAATTCAATAAATTGAATCAATTTTTCTTACTTTAAATACATTTACCGATAAATGAATGAAAATAAATTTAGTTTCAAAATATTTAATTAAATATTTTATATTAAAACTTGAATTGAATTTATTTGAAAATTAAATTATTTGTCATTAAATAACAAAAGAATTTTAAATATGGTTTTTATATAAGTCATAAGACATGAAAGAAAAAACTAAAAACATTAAAATGATTGCAAACAATAGTAAAACCCAAACGATATAATCATCGAAAAAAGTGTCAGAATTTAACAAAACATCCGTTATATAAGGAGTAGTTAAAGGAGTTGTCGAGTGACTATCCGTCCATCCGGTGATTGAAATATTACTTTCGGAACTGTTTTTGAATTTCTCCCATAATAGTAGTCTAACCGTTTGATTAGTACAAAACATGGCACCCAAACCACAGAATACACATTCCTTTGAAGTATTTCTACAACTATAGGGGTTTCTTAAAAGACTGAAAGCTTTCCTTTCAATATGAGTAAAGTTTGCGAGTATTCCAGTTATGAAGGCGTCGTCGATAAACAAAATGTAATCCTTATATTCATCGATACCTTTGAGAAGAGTCGAGTAAATGTCTTCAACCATTATATATAAACCTCCTAAAAGAAATGGAGGATAATATTCTTGGGGGTAATACCTTTCCGGGACATACCATTTGCCTAATGAAGGGAAACAACGAATCAGAAAAATTTTAATTAAATTTATTTAAAAATATATACTTTTATTATTTCGTATAACTTTTAAACGATTTTTTGAAACCTTATATCCGTGAAAACCTTTACTTAATTTTGACAAATGATTAACGATTTGTTTGATGTTAACTAAGATATCGTCGTCTCCTTTCAACACATATTTTGGAGTCTTACAGTTCTTAGGAATCCATCGAAGAATAGACATCCCCTTTAGAGTCAGATTATAGTAATGGTCTACGAATGGGAATTGAATTATGTCTTTGTATTCTTCCGACTCTTTCTTTATCTGTTTATTAACATTTGAATCGGTATTCAATGCGAGGGCGAAATAAACACTTATATTGAGTTCCTTTACATCAGAAACCCATGTATTTCGAGAATTTTGTCTTCTGTCGAAATACTTGCCTTTGATTTGTGCCGCCGAATGAATGAATACAATAATGGGATATATCTCCAGACACTTTCCGGGGTCTATAATCGGTGACAGTTTAGTCAATTCCATTTCCTCTTTAGATTTGATTCTGTCCTCATCGGGAACTATAGCCCTTTCTCTGACACTATCGTAATCCAAGTCTGGTTCCCATAAATTCTCTGACGATTCTCGTGATTCCTTACTATCAAATGGAAACCTTTCGTCAAATTCAGTGCAATAAATGTTTGAAACCATTAAACAAATTGAGATAATTATGACTTCATTTAAAAACTTATTCTTAGAAATGACAGTCATTTTAATTTGAAATCTATTTACTAGACTTTCCTTTAGTTCAAAATTTATAATTTATTTTCAATATTATAAATATATTCGTTGTATTAGAACACTAACATTGTTACCAAGCTCATTCATTATTAAAAACAGACATTTTTAAAAATAGCCCTAGAAAATGAGAACAAGCTAAAATTATACATATGAATAATGTCTAATATCAGGATTATATTATAAATTAATAGTATAAATTTAATACAATAATAAAGGGTTTTCTCTCAATTTAACATAAATTATATCCAGTAGTCACTACATAACAAATAGTATAGAAAATTAATCTTGATACAATGTGAATAGAGAGGTAAAATATTAAGTACTCAAAATAACTAAAGAATATATATATGAGACCCAAATCGGATCAAAAATCACAGATAAGATCCGAAAACAAAACAAACAAAAAGTAATAATTTGAGAAAACCTCTATAATATCAGACTATTTGGTTTCCATAAGTAAATTAGATTAAAAGTAAAGGTTTAAACTTGGAATTAATTTGTGTCATTTAAACCGGTAATGTCCGACAATCTGAGGAAATACGGTATTTGTAATATCGATAACATTTTATTTTCAAAAGTATTATTGAGAACTATTTCTGATAAGATTCGCCTCTTTTGCCAACGAATGAAATATAGAGTTAGTGTCGGCTAATAAAGTGTTGGGGGAATCAAACTCTGCAATCATTCCTTTATCCATAACCACAACTCTGTCATAATCTAGGATTGTGTTGAGTCGATGTGCGATTGTCACTATTGTTGAAGTGTTGAACTCTTTTCTAATTGTCTGTTGAATCAAATAATCGGTTTCCATATCAACGGCTAAATACAAACAAAATTAAAAAACTTGAAAGTGAAGACCAAAATGAGTACTACCGGCAGTTGCCTCGTCTAATACCAGAATAGTTGACTTTCTAAGGAGAGCTCTCGACAGACAAACCAATTGTTTCTGACCGACACTTAAATTGTCGCCGCCCTCTGATATCTGATGACTTAATCCTTTATCGAGTGTATCGACGAAACTCTTGAGATGTGCCGACTCTAACGATCTCCATATGTCAGAGTCTGAGTACTGATCGAAAGGGTCTAAATTCATTCTAAGAGTTCCTGTGAAGAGCGACGGGTCCTGAGGTATAATCGTTAGCCTTGACCTCAGGTCATATAATCCTAATTTTCTTATATCGCAGTCATCGATAAAAATGGTTCCGTCGACCGATTCTATGAGTCGGAAGAGGGCTAATGTTAGCGATGACTTTCCAGCACCGGTTCTGCCAACAATTCCAACCTTTTCTTTAGGTTTTATCTCAAGTGTTATCTTTTTGAGCACTAAATTGAGTCCTTCCCTGTATTTTGTACTGTAATTATTGAATTTAATTCCTCCACTTTCGGGCCAACTCTTCTTCGGTTTCGTTATTTCATTATAATATTCGGCCTTAAAATCAAATTTTAATTTAATTCAAATAAATATCAGTAAAAGAGTTTCAAATTTTGGTTAAAAAGTTAGAGCTCTCATATCAGTGCCTAAAGTTTAGGCAAATTTTCAAACTGTAGTCAAACTGGAAATCATACCTCACTATTGATTTCTGTGTATTCCAGACATCTCTCGACGGAAACTATATTAGTCTCGAGATCAGAGGCAGACCTCACAAAGAATCCTAAAATAGATGTTATGTTCAAAGAATAGCTGATCGCAAGACCGGCCACTCCGGGACTCAACGAACGTCGAGAGACAACAGCGAAGAGTGCGGCCAAGAATACAATAGTATATCCGAGAAACTCAAGTCTGATGGCGAGCCAACGCGCGGACGTAAAGCTCGGGTAATAACAAATATGGTTGACATCCACTCTTTTGTTTGACTCATTAATGAAATTCTGTGACACACCATAAGCTCTAATACTGTCCGATCCGTTGACTGTTTCACTGAAGTGGTTATAAATCGGTGAACGAGTTGTCGATTCAATTCTCTTTAATTGACGCGAAGTAGAGATATATATCTTTTGGAAGAAGTAATAGACGACAACCAATGGAATGATTGGCACTAAAATGATTGGCGTTTCCAGACTTATCATAGAAAAGGCAACGATTGTCCTCAAGAACTGCATTGTCATCAGTCGTAAGTTAAACAGTAAAGTCATGTCTGCGGTGTCGATGTCTTTAGAGAATCGGTTAAGAATTCTTCCGACGGGAGTCGTGTCTACAAAAAATGTCTTAAGAAGTGTTATGTTAATGACTAGAATAAAACACTGACCGAAAAAAGACATGGGTGCTCTCATAATCTTGTCAATCATATTATCATGCAGGGTTTTGGACGCTTTAATGCACCCGAGGTTAAGCCATATACTGCCCGTTAATGTGAAAACTATTTCAATGACGCCGAAGACAGCGTAAACTCCTATCCGTAAATCTCTGAGCGATGTATCGCCCCTTTTGTTTGGGTCGAGTGAGTCGTCCGACCATTGACTCAACCAAAGGCCGCCCAACACTTGCGATACATTTGATAAAACAAAAGAAATCATAACTGAGACGCAGAGGATGACACCCATTGTCTGAATGTATCGTTTATAGACATCCATTTTTATAGAACCCGTTTCTGACACTTCCTCTTCAATAAGTCGACCCTCTTTTCTGTCAGCGGTTTTGGGAGACTTTTCTCTACTCTCTGAAGAACTCATTGATCGAAGACTTATGTCTGAAGTCATGGATTCTGGGTTTGATGAACGCCTTTTTATAATTGGTTGGACTCTCCCAGCGATTTCATTAATCACTTCCCTGTCCTCTGTATGGATGTCTTCATCTGATTGTTCAGCGATATATTGTGTTATCAAATCAGTAAAGACTCCTTTGTTTGACACCAACTCATCAAAAGTTCCGATTTCTGAAACACTTCCGTCTTTAAGTACAATGATTTGATCGACAAATGGAAGGACTGATATGCGATGTGTGACCAGAATTCGTGTCTTATTATTGAGAATACCTTTAGGCCCAATCACTTGTTCAAAGAGGTGTTTCCCGACGTGAGCGTCGACAGCACTGAAGCACAGAATAGGTATTGATTTAAAACATATAATCATTTACTAATACCTGAGCGGATCGTCTAATAAATATATGTCTGCATTTGCATAAACGGCTCGACCTAAAGACACCCTTTGCTTCTGTCCTCCCGACAGATTTATACCCTTTTCCCCGATTTCAGTCAAATCCCCTGCAGTTAATACTTTGAGGTCTGGCTCTAAAGCACAAGTCTTTATAACTTCTCTATAATAACTCTTATTATAATCATTAGAGAAAAGAATATTCTGTTTCAGAGTTTCGTTTTGAATCCACGCCTGTTGTGGAACGTAAGCCAACTTTCCGTCAGTATTGACAGAACCCTTCAATTTGGACATTTCCCCCAATATTGCCGACAAAAGAGATGATTTGCCAGAACCCACCTGTCCTACCACTGCCACCAATCCTTTTCTTCCGATTTTAAATGTTATATTCTTAAGAACAGGTGTTTCATCTCTACTCCACCCAAAGTACCCGTTGTTGACAACAACCGGATATTTATTATTTTTGTTGTGAGAAACGGAGTTCTCTTCAATTTCGTCGACGTTTAAGTATTTTTCAATTCTTCGTATCGAAACTAAGCACTGGTTTTCAGTTATTATCAAAAGTAAGCAAAGGTTATCTTGATAAGAATGCTTACCAAGGCACCATTTGATAGCATCATTGGTAAATTTGTCATTGGTACTCCTAGATAACATATTCAAACAAGGTTATATTTTACTCAATATTCAGTATTTAAAATACTAACGAATAATGTTGAAGAGTGAGAGGGAAACGAACGCTCGGTTTGCATCTAGGACATTCTCTTTGGAGATGAGCACAAAAGCAGCAAAAGAGGCCAAACCAACCTTTAAATGGTTATCCATTAAATGGCCACTAATGTGTTGTCATTACTTACAAAGAAGGGTGCGGTACCGAAACTGGCGGCCATAATAGCAAATATAATGGCATAACTCCTAATGGAAAGGCATTCCTTTGCCCTATGACTCAAAGCCATCTCTTTGAATGATGTCTCCCATGCGTATAACTTCAATACTTTTATACCGTTCAGTATTTCGTTCAACCCTTTTGTCCTTTTCTTTCATGACATTCATCTGAATTAATCTCATTTTGGTTGTGAAGTAAGCATTAAAGGGCACCAAAAACAACATTATTAGCATTCCGGCCAAAGTAGACACTCCTAACTGTTGCCATAACAGTAATAAACCCAATACTATCTGAAGAGGTGCTGACCATAAGTTACTGAATATAAGAACGAAATCTAAAATCCTTTGAGAGTCGACTGACATTAAGTTAACGATTTCTCCGGTCGTAAAGTGTTTGCGTCCAGAGCTCGACAGCCTTAAGCTCTAAAGGAAAGGTAGGGTTAACTTGAATATCATTTTCAATTGCTATTTACTTTTCTATAAATGACCGAGATAATACACGCCCTTATTCTCATTCCTATTATATTTATTCTATACTCGTATTGACTGTTGAATATTGACTCAAACATCGGTGATATAAACATAAGTGAGGCATATGTATATCCCCTCCACTCGGGCTCAACACTATTCGGTTCCATAAACTTAATGAGAAGATCCAAAACCATTGGATTAATAAATGTTAAAAAACTGGCGATCAGTTTCAGTATTGACACGAATAGTATTTCCTTCCAAAATGTACTTAACATTGGCCTCAAAAGACTGATTTCTTTGGCAATGGTTTGGTCCTCAGGAGTACTAGTTTTCATCTTTTCCTTTCCTCTTTGAAGGGCCGGAACCCATACCTTATCAAAGGTTTTCAAAATGTTAGCCGTTTTGTTGCGACGGCTCAGACTCCACATATCCTCTAATGTCAGTGACTTTTTATATCCGATGGAAATCAAAGAATTAAACCAATTAAAGGTTATTCGCGACAGAAACGATGCACTACTGTTTGGACACTCCTTCTGTTATGAGACAATTGACAAAATCTGTTGAGTATTTCAATTAAATGAGTTTTAAGTATTAAATACTTCATCTCTTTTTAGAAATAACTCTTCATTTGTGACATCAGAGAAACACGAAATAAATAATTGTATTAAAACTATCGGAAAGAATAACATTCTTGAGATATAAGAGTAGGCATCGATTGTTGCGGTCAATGAATCCTAAGAATAATAGCTTTCATTAAATATATTTTGTTTAATATTTCAATAAACCTCTCCGTAAACCATCTCAAGAACTGTGCGATAGTTGAGAGCAGTTCCGATGGAAAGCAATAACCAGAATATAAACAAAACACTCGAAGATGTGATCCCATGTTTATGATGTAAACCAATCAATAGAATTACATAAATCTGTTAAAGTATTGCATCAAAATTAGAATTACAGTTAACTCTCTTTATATCAAACATTCAATATCTCAAGCATTTTGTTTATTGAAAATTGAACATGGTAATAAATTGTAATAAATGGTGAAAAATGATTTTTATATTTTTATGAATTAATTGATTTTTGACAAATACTCACAAAAGTCGTTGTTTTGATGAGAGGAGTGAATATCCCGACGGCATATATGAAGTAATCATCGATTATGTAGTTATACACTGAGTATAAGAAATCGGCGAAACTTAAAGTTAGTAAACAAATGGCAAAACACTAAAAATAGTTTCAAATAATTATTAATATTTCAGTGAATTTAAAAAATTACTAGTTTTGCGATCGAGAGTAAAGTCCAGGGAATGTCTCTCCTTTTGTCTCCAAAATAAAACTTATATAAATCAATGGGTGATAAGAGCCATAGGAGAGCACAGGGAACCCAAACCAAGAGAGTATCTTCAAAACAAAGGGTGAAGTCTGGAAAGTTACTAGTATTCCATGAAATATTCCAGTCCTTTCAAAATATATTTATAGGAATATTATTATGAAATTAAATGTACAGAATATACAGAATTTTAGAAAATATTGATAAAAACATCCTTAGAAAAGCTAAATATTAATGAACCTTTGAATTTCATTTTCCATATCATTGGAATATGGATTAATTGTGATAGAAATTGTTGCATGATACATTTATTTGATAACTCACCCAGAATTCAGAGCCACAAAATGTTTCCATTTTAACCATTAGTATCTCTTCATTAAAATATTAACAAAAGGTTTGAATTAAAATAAAATAAATTGAAATATAATTAAAAATTAAATGAGTTATTAATAGCTTAAACTTTTGTATAAAAAGTAACAAAACTATAATTCGATACAAAGTTTTAGATATATTTTATCAAAACTTTTGATAAAATTAAGTGAAAAACTTCTTAGTTTAAAAAATGTTTCAAATTGAAAGTTTAACTATAATGATCATGCTAATATTAAATCAAACATTTAATCAATCAAATAATATAAATTAATATTTTTTTAAATGATCATTAAGTTTGCTAGGTCATAATTTCCTATAAACAGTATTATTAAGTTATTTTTAGTTAAACAATTAAAGAGCCATTAGTTCAACCTTTAAGTTATTGGATTAAACTTTGATTTTCACTACTAATCAATCAATAAATAAGTGATAATCTGTTGAAGATATGATATGTGACGTGAGTGTCGTTGACGTTGACGTGAGTGTCAACATTACATGAGGTCCCCATTCCTAAAGGTCTACCCGTTTGACATAAATAGAAATAAAAGTAATTTTAATTAAGATTATGCTTGTTTATCAGCTTGTTTAATTTTTGATTAAAATTTATAATCATGAAATAATTATATTTATATTTTCAAAAATATATATATCAAAATCTTACCTTGAACAATATTAATGTATATAAATTTGAATTAACAGAATTCGTTCAGATTTAAAGTTGTTAATAATTAGAACAATTTGAATAATATGGACAATTCAGTGATGGTAGATATCAATTTAGCATGTTTCATTATTTTCATTATTAATACATGAAAATATTTCACATCTTTTAAAGTTTAATCAAAAGATAAATATTATTTTCAATGAGAATGTGATAAAGAAAAGTGAGTTTACATCTTTCATCAGCAAAAATTATAAGCAGGGACATTCCCACACAATTGTTAATAAGGGTGTTGGGATGTACTAATTATAATAATAATAATAATAATAATAATGAGATTTATTCAAGAACTTGTCTTAAATTATACATTTGTCATAAATAATTAAATATAAAAGTA
>JAQFZL010001372.1:0-10611 GCA_034695685.1 Galumna lanceata | reverse complement strand
CTCATTCCTCACATTGTATATCTCATATGAACTAGATTAATTGATTTTGAATCACTATTTGCGACGGACCTGAATATAGATTTTATTATCTTTTTTTTATTAATATTTCAAAAATAACTTTTATTTGCAACGGAATAACGAATATTTATGATAAGTTCCTAAACATAAGCTTTTGAGAGTTTGAGAAAAACTTCATAAACGAGAAATACTACGAAAATTTCTTTTATTAATACTATTTATAGCGAATATTTTTGAAAAATTACTATTTATTTACTACCTATGGATGACTTAATTAAATTTAGATATACTTTCGTTTAGTCAAACCAAAAGGGGTTTCACTTTAATTATACAGAAAAAGATGGAAAGCTTTTCATACAATCATAGGATATTATTTTACAGAAATATTGAAACGATGTATCTATTGATGGCTTACTTAGAATTATGAATGAAATTCAATGAGTTATTATTCAGATTAAATCTAAATGTCTATAACTATAACTCATTTTCTAATCTTTTTTGTATTGACCTCTGATTGAAAGGGGTTTCACTAAAAACATCCATTCAATAAATGATGAATGGATTGATAAAAAGGTGATTCCATTACCTTATATTCTAACAAATAATACCTTTAATTTAATATTTGTCATCGTTTCAAGAAAAATATGCAAATATACAAGATCAGTAATATGTTAATAATACTAAATAATGAGATAATTTATAACGGCATTGCCTTGTTCATCTCTATAACAATTTATCGCAAATTTAACTAAAACGGTTATTCTTAAGTAGTTTTAAGAGGATATCAAGAATAGGTGAATTGATACGATATCTATCTAGGTCAAGGATCGCCAACTTTAAATTTCCCGCTTAAACGACATGAATAATTTATGTTGCATGAGAAAAAAGTGTATAAGCAAGTTTAAAATTATCATGACTAGAAAATTTGTTCACCATAAACTACGTGGGGTATTAAAAGTGATTTGGCCCGCAAAGTGGCCCGCTGACGATCTCTGGTTTTGTTAATACATTCGTATATATTAAAGACACGACTTATGACTGAAAGCTGGGCTTAATTTCAATGTTTTTACTTCAGTCACTATTTGTTTACTGCATATAATTCTCATCAATTTCTTGAATGTCAACATAACTCTCCATAGGCAACACATGCCTATTGCCTATTGCCTATTGCCTATTGCCTTGCTCATTTAGGTAATCGAGATATTAATTTAAAGTAACATTTTTTTTCTTAACATTTTTGTTTCTAAACGAATGACTTATTTTTTGAAATTGAGTTCTTCACGAAATGAGAAAAATTGTTCTGATTTTTTGATTCATATTTTATTTGCAAAACAAATGCAAAGAATATTTTCTGTTCTAATTTTTTTATGGATTGTCGATCAGATAATAACTCTTTGTTTCATTGGTTTATCAATTGTTTTGATCGTAATTACATTAAAATAACTGAATCATTATCTCATTTATTCAATGAGACAATCATTTGTTGTTTTTCAAAAAACAGATAATAAATCTTAACTTCAGAGAAATGATATTTTTAAGGATATATTGTTTTCGTGTTTAGAATTCATTTTTTCAGGTATTCACTCAATTATTAGGATTTTTCGGTCAAATGTTATGAAGGATTTATTTCATCAATGATTGGCTGATAAACAGAAATTAATTATAGACTCGAAGCCATCAATTACTGAATCTTATTTCTTAACTCATTAATTGGTTCATAATATGAGACAATTAAATAAATGGATACTTAAATAAATAGTTCCTTTATTTCCTGATTCCTCTATCCATACAAAATATTGGGAATGAATTGATTTTATTATTATTTATAGTTCAATACATTTCAACAAATTAATACTCATTTTTATAAGTATTCGTATTTCATGTATTAATAATTGTATATAATTTAATTGAATTGAAATTTCGAGTTAAGGCATAATAAGGTTACGCTATTTGTCAGTCATTATCTAAGAAAAGACTTTTATAAAAAACGAAACCACAAACAGTTAGCGCTTAACTTATGCTGTTTTGTATGCTGACCACTAGACCATAGCTATGCTTGAAATATTCAATAGATTTTTATCAAAACATGATATCGTTGATGAAGAGATTATCCAATTCTATGCTTTTCTCATACAATGAATTCATACTTTTTTTTTGAAAAAAAACAAAATAAATTCCCACACATTTTGAGTCGAAATAATAAATTGTCCAAATCTTATGCCATTTATAATAAATTGCTTTTAATTTAAAAGTAAAGGCTTTTCATTGGAATTATTTAAGAGAAAATTTCTAATTTGAGAATTCAAAGAAAATTTTCTGCTTATCTCATATACATCTCTCCATTTATTTAATTATGAACTAAAAAAAGCAAATCTGAGAATTAAATCATTTTTAAATAGACTTTACGTTTAATAATTTCCCAAATAATGAAAACAAACTAAAACTAACCATTAATTTGATACTAAATATAGAAGAAAATTATAGCCAACATTAAGAGAGTTTCTAAATATCTGTCGATCTTTCACTTCGTTGTAATTTATAGACATAAAATTGAGTGCAATCAGAGATATTTTCTAGAGATATTGTTGTGAAAAAAGGTGTCTTTTTATGTGGATTGTGTTCAGACAGAATCGATTCCAACAGAAATGTATTGAAATACAAAACACTATTTTCTATTTTAACTTAAAAGTTGACGAATGGCTCAGTTTGTGTGAGTCTTTTGTGCCAATTCTGTTCATACTTTAAGGTGTGATCGCTTAATGTTTGACTAAAAATGAAAATACATTTATTAAGAACTGCTATATTCTGAGATGGCAAATAAGGGGGTATTCCATTTTATCCCACTCCTTCCTAGAATTGAAAACCCGCCAAAATATCCCCCCTAGAATGAGCGATTTACCAATTTTTGTTAAAAATTCATGATTTTTCAACAAAAATTTGAAATAAAATTCTTATTTTTGACATATTTATTGAAATTAAGGCTAAAATTGCTTATTTTTAGGATATTTTTTAACTATTGAAAGCAACATATGAACATAAATTCATTAAAAAAAATTAAATATTGTTTATATAACATTAATTTAAGTTCATTTGCATCAGAATTAGTCTATAAATCACAATTTTAGCTAAAAACAACAAAAAAAACGTCATTTTGAGCTATTTTAAGGCTTTTTTCAAAATACCCAACCCCTAAAGTCGAGACCAAAATACTCCCCTTAATACCCCCCTAGAATGGAAACCTTTTGCCATCTTAGATAATACAATATTAAGAAATCACTGAAAAAAATGAATATTAAATGAAATCAATATTAATTTTAAACTCATAAAGCGATGCATTAAAAATTAATCAAAATGAACATGATTAGTTTTAATAAAATAATTTTAAAAAATTCTAAACTAATGGAATGCTCTTTAAGTTGTAAGTTGAAAACGTGCAAGTTTATTGAAAAAATAATATAGATATAAGTATTAAATAAAAGAAATTATGGTATTATTTTAAAATTTTATTCAAAAAAAAATAAGAAACGATAAGATCTTAATAAATATGAATTAAGAATCAATTAATGATTAATTTATTAGCATTTTATAGATATTTTCAAAACTTTTGAATTGACTGAATGAAAAAATCGATTATCGATTATTCAGACATTTAATCGACAATCGGTGGCTTTGTTTGAAAAGGTTTAAAATAATTTTTTATAAAATTTATATTTTGAAAAAGACTTACCGATTAAAAGGCAATCAAAATGAATGAAAACAATTTAAATTGTTATGAATGTGAATATGATTTGTGTGAAACCCAACCAAATGAGAGGATTTGTGAAAACGCTTTTATCGTAAGTATTTTTATTTACAAATAATTGATGACTAAATGACTGAATAAACATTTGATTTGAATATTATTTGTCTTTTAAAGTGTTATTCATCGACTATTTGGGACGAAGAAAACAAACGATTTAATCATAAGAAGGGATGTTTTGGAGCAAATGAGTGGCATATGGGTTGTGGACCAAAACTTATGCCCGGAATCAATAAAACATATGAAGTCTTTGGCCGAAGGCTTCCGAAATACAGTTCTTTTTGTTGTAAACAAAATTTATGTAATAATTGGTTCCCAAATACAACCGAACATTCAGTAGTGGTTCCCGACGGCCCTCCGATTCACAAACAAACAAATGAAGGCTTTAATACAATTCATTTACTTTTGGGTCTCTTTTCTGTTTTAATTGTTTTCATTATATCAGCGCTAATATATTGGATGCGATCCAAACACAGACAGAAAATGTCTCATTTGTTAAGAAGTCATTTAACGCCTTTAAATACTGACCGAACACTAAATGACTGCACTTATAATGAAGACCTTCGAGTGACCGCTGCCGGAGATTCTACTTTACGCGAAGTTTTCGATCATTCAATGACTTCTGGATCCGGTTCTGGACTGCCTCTACTCATTCAAAGAACTTTAGCCAAACAGATTCATTTGGAAGAGTGTATAGGAAAGGGTCGTTACGGAGAAGTGTGGCGCGGAGTCTGGCAGTCAGACAATATTGCAGTTAAGATATTCTTCAGTCGCGACGAATTGTCGTGGGATAGAGAGACTCAAATTTATAGTACTGTTATGTTAAGACATGAAAACATCTTAGCATTTCTTGGATCAGACGTTACTTCTTTTAACTCTTGCACTCAGTTATGGCTAATTACAGCTTATCATGAATTGGGTTCGCTCTACGATTATCTCAATGATAATACTCTTGAATTAAATCAAATGCTCTCCATTTTATTGTCAATGATTTCTGGAGTCCTTCACTTACACATTGAAATATTTGGAGGATTAGGAAAGCCTGCGATCGCTCACAGAGACATCAAATCCAAGAATATTCTAATGAAAGACACTTTTAACTGTTGTATCGCAGACTTTGGTCTTGCAGTGACTCACACGCAGACAACTGGTAGAGTAGATGTGGCTCTCAATCATAGAGTGGGTACTAAACGCTATATGGCTCCCGAAGTTCTCGACCAAACTTTGAAAAGTGATATTTTTGAGTCATACAAATTAGCGGATATGTATGTTATCTTATGTTAATTGTTTGATGTCTTTATTTCTTAATTTTTTATAATCTTTTAGATATTCATTAGCTCTGGTCTTCTGGGAAGTGATTCGTCGCACTCGAATTGATGGCATTTGTGAGGACTATTCTATCCCTTTCAGTGAATCCGTGCCAAACGACCCGAGCTTTGAAGATATGAGAAAAGTTGTATGTGTTGACCAACAGAGACCGCCCATCCCTGAGAGATGGTATAAAAATCAGGTAATATTTCTAAATTTATTTGATTTCTTTAAATTCATTCTTTTTTAAAAATAGATTTTATCTAATCTTGTTAAAATAATTCGCGAGATGTGGGCTCATAATCCTTCTTCTCGTTTGACTGCACTCAGAATAAAGAAATCATTGTTGAAGATAAGCGAAGACTCGGAATTGAAAGTTTAACCAATAATTTACTCAAATGTTTTACTCCTTTTATCCAAATTTGATGCCATCATATAATCGAAAGTCATTTTTAATTCAATTTATTTATCATTTCATTTATAAATTCATTAATTTATTAATCGATACAATGTTTTGATGTAAAATATGTAACAAAAAGTGAAAATCATGTAATAAATTATTTACAAATCGATTCTAAATTTAAAAATCGATGGTTTTTTGGCACAACTCTTTTAGAAATGAATTTGGTATCCAATAATTGACTCAATTATTGGTTCCAAAACAATCAATAAAAATACTGAAAAAAAAACTAAACATTAGTTAACTCAACAAATCTCTTCTAATATATCGATAAGATTATAGAGTCCAAAGAGGTATCCGTCTTCGTGATTGCCTAAACTCCACTTTGATTTGTGGTCAATAAGACATCCATCGGGCAGTGGCACTGTTTTGGCGAAGTCAATCATCCAAACTCCAGCACTCTTTCCATTATGAATGATGAGTAAAGAGCTGCCGATCACTTCATGTGTTCGAAAAAATTCTGATTTCAGGAATTTTTGAACCAATTGTTTGAGTCTATCGATGAGTTGAAGGCGCACTTTATTCTTACCCATCAAAAAAGCTTTGAGGGTTGCCTTCACTTCTTCTCTTTGTTTAACTAACTTAAGGTCTTTACAAAGCTGTAAGTCGTCGCCCGCCTATCAAAGCATAGAATAAATTAATTTTTGTTATAAAAATAAAAAATATTTGAAAACTTTTGACGTACTTTAAAGCCTTCTATTCTGAATCCCAGATTGGATGAGGAACTGAGTTCTTCCCTAAACTTCATATAAGTTAGTTTTGTTATAGATTTTTGTTTGTGTTCTTCTTCTGTGGGAGCGTTTGGATTGATTTTAATCATTTTGTCGTAGAGGTCGTATCGAGCCTTAGTGTTCTCAACTTCTGATTCGAGAAAAGTACGGCTTCCCATCTTTATGTCCATAATTGCTGCGTCTTTGAACTCATATAATAAGTCTTCCATTTCAATAAAGTTGTCCCCTCTATAAGTAACATCTCTGAAGAATTTGGGAACCATTTCAGACATGGAATCATTCATAAGTGCTTCATATGCGCGCACTTCTGTATCATCTGTTGACCTCTTTTTCCAGATGGTGCCAGGTCCTGCATATGCAAAAGAATCCTCGTGACCCGACAATTGAACCCAATTAGATGTTCTTGTCTTCAGTATAACATCAGATGCCGGAGCACTTAACTCAAGAGATTTCAGAGCTAACAATTCAAGTAAAGTCAGTTCCTTATCAGAGCACTCATTGTCCGAAACACTTTCTTTTTGATTGTCTTTATTGATAACACCGTTCGTATGGTTTGTATGTTTTGCGTCACTACTGTTGACGTGATTTGTCGACGATTGAGATGTCTTTTGTAAATTTCGGAGGAAAGGACTTTTCGCCAATTGTTTCCAACGCGATTTCGCAGATATTTGAGGCGTTTTATTGTTTGAAGTGGTTTTCAAGTCATCAACAATTTCTGTTTCAGTGGCCGCCTATCAAAACATCAATTATAGGTTTAATTGAAATTTAAAAATAGAAATTTTATTTTAGAATTAAAATTGACGTCAAAACACCTCTGAATTAAATCAATTTTAGACTTTTTTCAAGTTTTCCAAAATAATAATTAAAATGTGACAAAAAAGGGATTTTCACAATTATGGTAGAAATTCTAACACAAAACTTCTATTGAATACAAATTCAACTCACAAGACATAAATTTTAAACTATCAACTTTTTATAGAAGCTTTTATTGGAGTAAAATTTAATTAACAAATAAATCATAAGAAATGTTTTAATTAAAAAGATTTCATTTATTATAAATAAAATTTGAATATAATTTAAACCTTAAATTTAGTGAAATTCAGAGAATTTTTCATTTGTATAACACGAATGAAAATATAAAAGAAAATAAAAGACTCACTGTTTTAACAAGGTACTTATAATTGCAGCTCAAATTATTCAAGATTTTATTCGAGAATTTCATCGAAAAATCATTGAAACATAAGTTGGAAATAATTGAACGGTTTTTTAGTTTCATATCACTTAAGATATCAAATAATTTTAATATATTTTTGGAAATTTGATTCAATAGTAACACAAAATCAATAAATATTTTAAATGAAATTTTAATCAACAGTTGAAAAGAAAATGAAAAATTAATAAAAGTTTTTCAAAGCGCTCAGCAATTGATTGGAAAACCATTTATGTTTTGGTAGTATTTGTTGAGATATAGAGTTGAGTATTAAATTGAGAACAAAACGACTGTTAAGAAGCAGTTCTTTAAGTCAAGTGAAGAGCAACTGTAGGTTCGGAAGCATTTATTTTTCAAACAAAGGTTGGAAAGGACTCGAAACGTAGGAATAGAAACGGAACTGATGGTGTACTGATGGTGTACCTGACTCTAGTCATGTTCGCACATAACTATTAGAACCGAACCCTTAGCCCTAACCTTAACTAAAGAACGTCATTGAGTTAAATGCTTTCCAAACATATCGAAAAAACGTGTTTTCGTTTTAACTTTTTTAGCCTCTCTTTTGCTTTTCTTCATTAAACATCAGATTTGAGCACAACCTTAATGAGAATGAGTGACTCAATCACTGATTGTCTTACGTTTTCAGCTCAGATTCTTTGAATTTTCTCCAATTTTTTCCTATAACTCATGCATTAAATTTTTTATTATTAACTTTAATTTTTATTAATTAAAATAAAATCATTAAAAATTAATGATTTTTATATTAATTTTGTCAAAACATATAAAACAAAAATGTTTTGACAATCAATAAAAAGATGATTTGAAATGAAAAACAATTATTGTCACAAAACTCACCGAAGAAAACAAATGAACAACAGATGAATTAATAAGTAAATTATAGTTCATTTCTTTCGAAAGAATACAATTTCTATGAATAAAATCGGAGAAATCATTTGTGAATTTTTGTTTTATTGTTCGCAATATGTTTTCGTTAACACTTTTCTCAGTTAACATTTTTTTCCTTTTGAGGGACACTTTTCTTGTCTTTTCGTTTTAACACTGAAAATATTTGACCAAAAGTTATTGAATAACAATACCTGAGTTATCGATACTCAGTATTTTCATTAGACTAATAGAAGAATCAATAATAAATACATTTGAATTTAAGCACAATTTTGACGTCGATTTTGTTTGGTTTATTAAAAACAATTAGTAATTATTATACACATTGAGTATAAGATCCGGTTTTAAATAATAGGCCTAAAGTTTTCAAATAAGTTTAACAAACATATCAAGGATTAATTGGATATTATATTAATGAGAAATGTTTAACAAAGAGTACTACTTATCACAAAACAATTGATAATAATTTAAAATCAAAGAATCTATGGAAACGTCGATAGAATAGACGGATAGCTATCAAAGTATTCGTCTTCTATTGCTTCACATTTTGGATGCGCCCATAATCTCATTGCTATTGACGTCAATTTTGACCGATTTTAATATAAACACATTTTTCCAGTTTTAAATAGAAATTGTTGACTGACTGTCTCACTCACAACAGGTACAGATCCGTACAATTCCTATAGTTGTGAGTCAAGTCACTCTTCACCCAAACTATTCCTTCTTTTACAGAATGAGCGCTCTATTAATTCAAAAGATTGGCCTTTAAGTAATTTAAGTAAACTTTTCTGCACTATAATTACAGATTCATTAATGGATATAAAAATCATAATTTCATTAAAATCATTGAAATCATTTGTTTTGTGATATTAATAACACTGTAATTAACTGTAAAAACATTTGCAAAACTGTCATTGAGTGCCATAACTTAAGGACATCTTATAATAATCAGAGATGACCAGTAAAATACCCTTACGCTCAGGATCTAAATAAATTTTTTTAATGATATAAATATTAAAGAGAAAAAACGAGCATGGTCATCTTATAAAACAACTTTTCTTTCCTCTTTAGAAACCATTGTAATCATTGATTATAAGATTGTTAATCAATTTGTTTTGAATTATCAAAATTTGCAATAAAAACATTTTTTGAAATGATTTTCATATTTGACGGAAATTCAAATTATTTACAAACGATAGGTTTTAGACAAAATCATTAATTAAACCCTGAAATGAATATTTATGTTACGTTAAATCGATTGAAATTAAATTATTTTCAATTAAAAGTTTGATATTTTGGTTGATATAATCGATTGGAAAACACACTCTTTTGAAGGATAGATAAAATGATTCACAAATTATTTTCAACAATATATTTAAGATTAGATTAATATTAATTTTGTGGGATTTAAATAAATATTGCATTTGGAATATGAAATAAATGCAATAAATTGTGAATTTATATTTGAAAATATAAGTTTAACTATATTTTAATATAAGTTTGTGAGTATATAAGTGTGGATAAGTAGAGGTGAGAAGTGAGGACTTTTCTAAATGTGTTAAAAACAGATATTTTTAATTTTTCATATTTTTTAGTAATTTATAACTTTTGTCCTTTTCTTTATTTTTATTTATTTGAGTCATTTTTCAATTATTTTTATTAAATATAGTTTTTGAAACAATAGTCTGTTGTCGAAAGAATAAAATTTTTAAGTAATATTTATTAACAAATATTATGTATTAAAACTATTTCTAAATATATTGACATCAGTTCTAATTAAAACTCAAAATTTAAAAAAATCTTATCGTAAACATTGGCTCAACTTTTGTAGAGATGAGAAAAATTCTGTTTAATGAACTTTAGGTAACATAAGTTTACATATAATGGAAATAAAGTAACATTTTATGTTAATATTGCTATACTTATACTTAACATTGAAATCATTAGCAATTGAAATGTTTATTTAAATTTTTCGAGAATTAATTGAAAGATAAATTAAAACTTTGTTATAATTATGAGTGAAATGTATTCGGTTGAATCAATTTCATTCATATTAATGTTTTATTAAAAAAGGAAAAAGAAAAAATGTCTTAGAAGTCGACTACCTCCACGCAAAATGAGGTATTTAAATGATCTCGGTCTCATTTTAGAGATTGAAAAATTTATGATTTATAGTTAAAAT
>JAQFZL010001371.1:0-10611 GCA_034695685.1 Galumna lanceata | reverse complement strand
TTAAAATTAAATTATTTTGTTATTTTAATATAAATATTTAGTTTAATTTTTTTTGGTAATATTCTAAACAAGCGATATATGCCTAAACTCTTTGAGCTGAAAGTATATGAAATGCAAAGAACCCCCCTTTAAATTTTAGTGAATTTGATCTAAAATCTATAAATTATAGACAAATATTTGAAGTTTCGCTCAGAACATATTTTTATTCAAATTCTAAACATAAATAATGAATAAGTTTTTATTTAAAATCCAAAACACAATTAAACACAAAATATCTTAAATAAATAGTTTAGAAAAACAGAATTAAAGTTCAAAAAGATTAAATTGTTTGTTAGTAAAAGAATTACTTATGCAGACAGTGTTAAGAACGGTATTCATTTTTTTCCTTTACCTTAAAAATGATAATTTACTTTTAAGAGTTCTTCTAAAAGTGATAAAATGTTTTTAAAAGCTTAAAATATTCTTTTGATTTATTATTGAATTGTTTTTATTTAATATAAAAGTTATAACTAATCAATTCATTTCATATTTTTTTTCAATTATTATAACAATGGTTTTATAAATAACTATTAAATCTGCATTAAGTTCAGGTAAAGTCTTAAATGAACTACAAATTAGTTTATTTTATAGTTTGCGTGCATTAACTCAAGAAGTTATAAATTCAATTATTTTAGTAATTCATAGACTCAATTCTTCATCGCTTTTCTCACGAATGTATCTATTCTTAGCATTTTAATTGAAATTGAGATAAAGTGTCGCCACTTTTGTTTTCATTATTATTATTATTAGAGATAATGAAATTCTGTCCGTTCAAGACGTCGATTGTGTCTATTCTTTGAAAACTGACGAACCCTTCACTCGGCATAAGAATCACAAACTTATTCTTTTGCGTCAATCGATTTGATTGAAATAAGAATCACTGATTTGATAAAATTTGCTGCACATGTTGTGCAGGACATCCACTTTATACATTAAATTAACTTTTGAACAAATGTTTTTCAGATAAACTTCTAGTAAATTTAATTAGATTTAAAGTTGAGCAGCTTTTAAACAAGGTAACCAATATAGATTCTTTGAATTTTATGGAAAATTTTAGAATTTATTTTCAAATTTTATTTATAAATTAGTGTCAAAAAAGATTAATTTAGTCGTTATTAAAAATAGACGGATGGGAGGAGTGGAATAACTAAAGAATTTCATTCTAGTTATTATTTTTCTATTAAGAGTATTACTGTTTTCAAAAAATACTCAATTCAAGAGAAATTTAACGAATTATTAGAGAATATATATTTAATAAAATAGAGTTTAAATAAAGTATAATAACTTAAATAAAAGTTGAACTCATTTTTTAAATGAAAAAACATTTTATTATATTATGATAAGATTTTCACCGAATTCTTTCAAATTCTTTTGAGCAAATTTAAATTGCATTTCCTAGTTTATTTCAAAAAACCTTTAGTTATAACACATAAATTAAAATTTTCCCCTTTTTCTGTTGTATCATGGTAAATTTTGTCAGTTCTCTATTATAAAAAAAGTAATGATAACTAGATATTAATTTTGTGTTGATTTTGAAAATTTTGTACTTTTAAGGCTATATTTATTACTTTTTCATATTTAAACTTGTTAATTCACCGTGGTTAGTCAGATCATAAATTATATGTAAATCATTTTAGAAATGGCTTTTTATCATTCATTTGATGCAATATTTTTTCCCTTTCACTTCTCTTTCAACTATTTTCAAACCGTATTATAGAAATCGATTGACTTTTCCACTGATAAGATATATTTTGGACTCAATTTTTGAACCGTGAAATTGTTTCATTCATTAGGAACTAATGCCAAAAGTAATGTTAACAACATTTAAGGCTCACTTGAGAAGAGGGTGGATATCGACCATATAGAGAGACTGTGCATTAAATTCAGGTCAGAGTTCATTTAAATGTCAAATTTTCGTATAGATATTGAGCCGACAATACGCAAGAGTAGGGCTACACAACACTACAGTATTTGACAAACGAATGTTCGCACATATAATATATACTACTATTATATATATCCTATTTGATATTGATTTTAGTCAAACTATTACTCTATTGTTTGATCACTGCTTTCAAGTGAATCAAAATTTTTATATAATATCTCTTTATTATATGAAACATCTCTTTATTTACTTTATTATTACAAACGGAGGGCACATCCAAAACATGTGATTGTAAGCACAGAATACACCTCAAAGGCACAGAATGTGTGACAGTAAAAAAAGGCACTCCTCTTCACATCAATGTTAGCGCCCAAAGCGTTTAATGGCAAATGATATTCTCTATTATGAATAAATGTATTTCTTTTGAAAAGAATATTCTCTTAAACATAACTTAAATCTGACGCTAATGTTTATAATGCATTTCTTATGCTGTGCTCACAAAAAGAATTAATCAATAATTTAATTTTTATCTAATCAAAGGATGATATTTAAAACATAGGTTTGCAAGGTTAGCAATATTAACATGGTCATTTTTGCTCCTTTAGGCTCATTCTTAGTTGATTTGATGGCGACCAACAAAATAGTTTAAATTAAAGAAAATCTTCTCTAAAGTTTAGAGTCTCTAAACTCTTAATTCTAGGACGTTATATCCAAAGTTGAAGAACGAGTTGTTTCTAAGCAACGCATCTCTTCGTCGTCAGCGACAGTCAATCCCTTATTATAATGCAAATAATGAATTGAATTCAAAAAGTTTAGCAGATTTTAAATTAAATCTGTTTTTTGGCTAATTTTCTTATTTCATTCCCATTATTGAAGTGAATTGAATTTCAAATCAAATTCTCAATTATTTATTACTTCAAAAAAAATCTGAAAACACTTTAAAATAAGAATTTTATTTTATTTCATTTAAATCCTGTTTTTCTGATTCAATGACAAACATTTCAAATAAATTTCTTAATTTATTTAATCGCAGAACAGCATAAAAGCCAGTCTTTCGCAAACTCTAATCAAATTTCTCTTTTCAAGCTTTTATTGTGAATATTTCTTAAAAGTTCTTGGTTAATTTAATATCGAAAAATTAATGTTTGACAAGTACCAAGATTGCACTGGATCAATTCAAGATTTTTATAATTCTTTACCAAGTTTCATTTATTTAAAATTATTTTAGGCTCTTTTATAAATTTTAAAGCAATAATCTTTTGTAATAAAAATAATAATAATGAACAAGGTAAATTTTAAGATATAGTCAACTGATTGTTAAAACTTTGTATTTTAGCCTATAATGTAATTAAAACAATGACCTTGTTAAAATAAATTAACAATGTATAAAAGTTATTGGACTTAAAGATAAAAAGAGTTTGCTTAAATGTGTAATATGTAATGAACAAGGTTAATTCTAACTACAATTATTAAGTTTATATGATTTGATTGGTAAGTAAACATAGAAAATGGATATACAAATAAGGATCAAATGTGAGTCAACTTTTCTAATCTATTAAATTATTTTTAATTATGTGTCGGATAATTGTCACAAAAGTTATGGAAAACATTCATAACTTAATAAATATTAATTTATTAAATAATTTGTCGTTAAACCTTTTTTGAACTATTTTTATCATGCTCATAAAATTCCAGAAGTTCAGATTAGTTAATATATTGATTTAATTTTCATTTGAATATTAGTAATAATTTATCCTTGCACATCTCTCTTATCTATTGAATGTACTTTAAATGACAACTAATTTCAATTGAATTCAAAATTTTGTCAGATTTTAATCCATTATTTCCAAACTATGCGTAAAATTCTAGAAATTATTAAAAATGAGTTGAATTTATATCGGTTTGAAAGTTGTAAAGCACTCGACTTTCAATGATTTTCATTTCACAAATCATTTAGAATTCAATGAATCTAATATTAAATCAAATACTTATGAATTTAATATGAATTTTTTAAATTTAATTATAAAAACAATTTATTCACTTTTAAGTGTTTTAACATTTTCTCAATCAATTAATTGTAATCTTAACTCAAAAAACGATGACTTTGGAAGTGATCAACAAATCGGTAATTATTTAATATTTGTTTTAATTAATTGTTTGTTTCCATTATTAGATGAAATCCGTCAGGACTTCGATCTATTGGCCAAAGATTTCTTAGAATCACTAAAAGTTGCCCACAATTTAGTAGACTTAGAGAGTGACCAAAATGAAGACGAATCGCTTCGAAGCAAAAGATCGCCAAAAATATATGAACGAAGGATTAATTCATTTCACAATAAAGTAAACCAAAATTGATTGTATTTTTTAAACTCAATTATTACTTTAAGGGAGTCTTCCGTTTGAGAGGATTAGTTCCGTTTCACTCGACATGTGTCCGATCCCTTGACTTTAAGACAATTGGTTTCTATGGGTATACTTATGGCATATGTATATCACAATCTACTCCTAAAACACCGGCTAAAGTAAGTATTGGTCCCATTACTCATAATGGATGGCAACCGGATGTCATCTCTTGGTTTGTGAGGGATCCTAAGGGTGTCGTAGCTTTTGTTGACGAAGACATGAACACAAAAGATCGCAATCTTTATGTCTTAGTCGCCGATTCTGAAAGTCGTGACGGAACTGATGTCATTGTAATCAACAAACAAAATCAAAGATCAACGCGAGAAAAGTATACAGTCAATAGTCGATACCCCACAGCCATTGAAGTCTGGAAATCACGAATCGATAACACCTATCGTTTGGCGATCGCTAACTCTTACGGTACAGAAAAGACACAAACCTATAGATCGGAGACATTTACTTACAATTGGATGCAAACATATTTCGACCGATACTCAGAAATGACCACTTATTATGTTAAGGATATTTGTGCCTTTAATATATATAGCAATGAGTTCTTAGCGGTGGCCAACTTTATGGCCGGTCCTAACATTATGGAAGTGGACTCAGAAATATTTAAATTAGATATCGATAGGAAAAAGTGGCGCTCTTTTCAACGCATCCGAACGTCTGGTGCCGTCGATTTCGAATTCTTTGCAATCGGTTCCGAACCCAAAACCGAGTACTTTCTGGCGGTCGCCAATAGTTTCAATATAAGTGGTGGACATCATAAATATGATATCAATTCTGTGATCTACAAGTTCTCCGATAATAAGTTCGTTCCCTTTCAATGTCTATCGACTGTCGGCGCCACACAAATCAAGACATTTCGTGGTCCAAAACAAGAGTTTGTGTTAGCGGTGGCTAATATGCATCAGTCCATTCATGTCTACCAATACAATGGATTGCGTTTTGTTGAAACAAATGTTCAACAAAATAGTGGAGTCAATACAATGAGTAGAGGCGTTGTGTCCATAAACTTTGATTACTTATCTTTCGATAAAAGTGGAGTTCTATTCGTAAGTAATCCTCGCCATCCATCGGGTCATATGTATAAATTGGATTTCGTTTATGAAAATCCAATGGCGGAGTGGCATAACAAGAGCCTCAACTGGTGTCAGACCACTGAACGAGATATAAACAGAATGAATGTCCATAATATTTCCCTTTTTAAAGATGTCTTTTATGTCGACCAAAACCAACCGATTGTTATCAACGATGACTTAAATATAGACCATTTATTAGTCGATAATTTGAATACTCCTATAATTTTGGATCTCTCGACAAACGATGAATTGAGTCATCGGTTAATCTACGAATTGGAAGTACTTAACAACGAAATCAATGTCGCAGAAGCAAAGTTGGCTCAAATTGTAGACATTCTTTCAAATGCTTTGCGCACTTCTGGAGATCAAGTGGTAATCGCTCCGCAATCATTCAAATCAGTTGACTTTGACTGCATACCAGAATTTGGCTGTAATTTGGGACAAATAAATGCAAAAGTATTGAATAATGACAATATTAATGGTTTGCCTGAAGATATATTACTGTTAAATGTGGACCAACCTATCAATCATTTGATGCATTTCGAGAATCTGAATATCAATAATAACATAAGACTCGAAGGAGTTATTAATGGCTTAAACACTGACCATATCGTTACTAAACACGGAAGTCATGACATTTTGGCCCAAAAGACATTCTTGAATGATGTGACCGCTAATGAAGTTGTGGTCAATCACGTGATTAATGACAAGTTTATCAATCCGTCGACTGTTTTGTTGACAATCAGCGATCAAGTAATCAATAATAGCATTAAATTTAGCGATAGAATTCAATTGCCTAATCTTCGAGTCAATGGTCTAATTAATGGTATTAATATTGAAAGTTTCTTAAGAGAAGTCATTACCACTGATGGCGATCACATTATCAGAGGTGAAAAAAATTTCAGTCAACTCGAAATGACTGACCTCCTAATGGCGCCCAACTCTACCATCGATGATATCGATATTATAAGTTTATGGAGAGATGTTTTGTGGACTTTTCACGACCAGGAAGTGACGGCTCCCATAAATTTTACTAATATTGCCATTCATTCAAACCTAATAGTGGACGGACTTATTAATGGAGTCAGAATTCCAGAGGACATTATTTTGGTCAATGAAAATGCAAACATTTTGGGTAATAAACAGTTCACTCATCCCATTAAAGTGAAAGAAATGCGAGCCTTTCATTCAATCAATGGAATCGGTTTCGTTAATACCACCACAAAACCAGAATTAGATATTATGCTAAAATCAAAAGAACAGACAGTAATCGGCCATAAAGTGTTTAATGGTATTCATTTGAGTGGACACAATCCGGTCAGGGGTACTGTCGATGGCGTTAAACTATCCGAACTGCGAAGAACTTTACTCATGAAAAACAATTCTCTGAATTTCAATGAAATTCATATAAAAGGCGACGTTTTCTTTGATGGACTTCATCTAAAGAACACAATCAATGGGATCCGATTGGAAGACCTCTACAATAATGCATTAAAATTAACCGACAAAATTATTCCCGCATTTCCTGACTTTTCAATGAATGTTATTAACACTAAATTTTTAGAATCGCATTCTATTAATGGTTTAAATATCGGTAAGAATTTATTGAATAATTTATTGTAATTATAATGAATTATCTTCAAAGGCAATGACTTAATGACCAAACATACGCCACAAATAATATCCGGTCAAAAGACATTCATGAGTGGAATCAATTTGGAAGACAACTTAAATATCAATTCAATCAATGGAATAGCGATGAACTTTTTCAACGATACACTTCTTCACGACAGTCGACAATACGTAAGTGGAGAGAAGACATTCATCACTGACTTGTGGGCCAAGAACTTGAATACCCAAACAATTAACAACATTTCAATGAATGATATCGTTTTACTTAACGGCGACCAAACTATTACTTCACAAAAAGACTTCACTGATGTTGACATTTACAACGACTTAAATGTTGAAAGTTTTGAATCAAATATAATAAATGGCATTCATATGAAGGAATTCTTTGAGAATACTCTTCAATATGAAAAACCACAGATAATAACCGGAAGAATGAATTTTCAGACGATTTTCATTCCAAAGGGAACTGATTTTGAAACGAAATCTGTAAATGGAATCGATTTGAAGAAATTGATATCAGACGCAGTATTCATAGACAACAGTCAATTCATTTTTGGTGGGAAGACATTCTTGCCTCCCATTAGAATCGAGCGAATGAATTTCATCGATAACTTTGATGGCGTCACTGACTTTGACCTCAAACACAATTGGCTTTTGCAAGACGTGCCTCAAGTGATTAATTCTACCACTATTTTTGACACAGATCTCAGAGTAGATAATTATGTTGCGATGAAAGTTCCGATTATCAATAATATAGATTTAGTTCTTTTAAACAAAAGTGCCGTCAAATTGGATGAACCGACTCTTATTACTGGAAATTCTCAATTTATTGGACCCGTCATTAGTGAAGGTGAGGCGGAAACTTCTTTTCAATTTTACTAAATGTTCTCTTTTAGGACACATTTATTTGAGTGGAAAAATACAAGGAATAGATTTGAATAAGGAAGCAGTCACTCTCGATGGCAATCATGTCATCGGTGGTAATATTGGTTTCGCTAATGGCTTTGAAGTCGACGAACATCTATTCACGAAAGGAACCATTGATGGCGTCAAAGTTGAGGAGTTGTGTCAGTCCGCTATTCGCAAGAATGTCAATCAATTAATAACGGGTCCGACAATAGTGACGGGGGATGTCATAATCAAAGGACCTCTCGATGTCAACTTTAATTTGAATAACATAAATATCGGAGCTTTCAATAGAAGTGTTCTCAAAAGAGATGAGCCCTCGACTATCAAAGGAGTTAAGCGTTTCAAACAACTAGTCATTGATGGCCCGGTTTTCACCCAACAATTGTTCGCCGGCTTTAAAATCGATAAACTCTTCAATAATTATATGAGTTTAAGTCGCGACCAAATCATTAAATCAAAGGTTGTTTTCCTCGGAGACATCGACTTTCAAAGAGGTTTAGAAATCAATGGACATCTCTTTACAAAGGATTCGTTAATCAATGGAATCAATTTGCCTCTTCTTAATGGATTTGTTCTCAAGACTTATGGCGACCAAATCATTACCGGAGACGTCACTTTCGAAGACAGTGTCTATTTTGACAGCGATTTAAATATTCTGAATCAAAGAATCAATAATTTTAATCTAAATCGAGATCTTATGTTTAAGGGAAGGAATAATGTTATAACTGTTCCCAAAATATTCGCCGAAAATATAACAGTTTTGACTAAACTCGATATTAGCGAAGGAAAGACTATTGCAGGCATTGACTTATCAGAAATGGCCAAATATTCTGTTCTCAAAACTAAAGGCAAATATATAATCAGTGGACACAAACACTTTAAAAGTCTAGAAGTGGATCACTTGAAAGTCAAACGCATTAATGGAATCGAAATCTCTGACAGAAGTTTACTCTTGAAATTCGGTGACCAAAGAGTCGATGGGTTTAAAGTATTGAAAAATGGTTTAACAGTTAATAACGAAATCTTTTCGAATTCAATTAATAATATAAATGTCCAGAAATTGTCTCAAAATCTTGTTCTCAAAGGATATAACAATTCTATCAATTCTTTTAAGAGATTCAATTCTACGCTTTCTGTTAATAATGTGAAAGCCTTCGGACGCGTCGATGGCGTAGATCTCAATGAACTTAATTATTTTATTGGACTTCCGGTCGATTTACTTGACCTGAGAATAAAGTTGGGAATCGAAGACCAGAAAATTAATGCAATGCAAAGGGCTCTACAAAAACAGTCAATTCATTTAGAATTCTATGAATTAGTATCAGTCATACACTCGGGTTCGCCTCTTCTCTCTTATTTTAACCACTTTTCTGGAGCTCAACACTTATTTATTTCTGGCGAACACTTAAATAATGGCTGTAATGAAGTGGACGTCTATTTGCTAACAAATAATGGCCTGAAATTATTCAATAAATTATATGCCATCGAAGCCATTCTAATGACAACTTTTCAATTTAATGGACACAATTTTATAGTAATTTCTAATTCAAAGAAAGCAATGGAATCGTCTCATTGTCTTAAAATGAATGAATCGCCTAATATTATAAACTTTGGAAGGGGTCCAGCAATTAGTCAGGTGTTTGTCTTCGACACAAAAACAAATCATTACAAACAAATGGCAGTTATTTATTCCGAAACCGTAACTGATATTAAACTAATTGAAAACCGAAATCTCAATCCTTGTCTGGTTTTGGCCATTCCAGTGACCGAAGGAAATATAGGACATCCTATTGTTATATGTATGGGACCCAATGGAAACTTCTTTTTAAAAGAAACGACACCTCTTTTAGGAACAGATCAGGTCTTAAATAGTGTTAATTTATTTATAAAATATTTTTGTTTTTTATGATTTCAGATATCAATTGTAAAAAGTCTTTCGTTGAATCGGACATTAATGGCATCAATCAATAGTTGGCAAATAAGTGATTGGATGTCAAGTATAGCGATCAGCGACTGGTCCTCACAATTGGCTCATTTCGATCACTCAATTCAATTGATTCCATTTTTAAATCCATCGGCAGTTCATTTGGTTGAAAGTCCTCTGCATTCTTCAGTATTTCTGTTCGCTTCAGAGAAGAAGACTTCTCTAACGCACATGCCTTTAGTCCGAGTATTCCGTTATTCTCCTCTAAAGAGTCCACCATTTGTTGAGGTACAACAAATCAAAGATTCTGAAGTCAAACAAATCGATTCCGTACTTTTGGATGACTATAAAGTTTTAGTATTAATGCTAACTAACGATAAACTCGAGTTATATCGACTTAAAGGATCGTCAGGTTTTGTAAAGATAGACACTATAAATGTTCAAAACGCACAGAATTTCATTGTCTCGAATAGCTTTAAAGACAATACAATTTCTGGTCATTTCATATCAATTTTGTTTAAATTATGTTACGCTAAAAATATTAAGATTTGCAAAGAAGAGACTCATATCTTGAGACCTAATTTAATATAAACTGATTTAGTAATTATATATTTTTAGATTTTATTCAATTATAATTTACATTAAGATATTTATTATTTACATAATGTTAACTTTACTTAATTGAATTAATATAATTTAATTAAACCCAATATATTCAATAAACTTTACAAATA
>JAQFZL010001370.1:0-10614 GCA_034695685.1 Galumna lanceata | reverse complement strand
TAAAATAAAGAATAAAATCTATGAAAAAAACTATAAATAGTTGATAAAACTTCGAATAGTTATATACCCTTCAAATAATTATTTATAGTTAAAATAAACTAGTCAAAAATGTGATCTACATTATGTGATTCGAACTTATTCCAACCTTGTTTCATCTTACTTTCAACCGAAATGATAGTTGCTATAGTTATTTACGGACACTCTGTTAATGAAGCTAATAATTAATATAAGATTAATATTGGCTTTTCATCAAGTTTACTTAGATAGTCATTTATCCATTATTTTACCTTATTTTCATCAAGGGAGAATATTCAATTGGTTGGATATCAGCAATAAGATTATCATTAATATCCTTACTAAGTTTAAGCAATTCACTTCCATTGTAATGAATGCAATTTTATTTCAGCATTTTATATTTTTCATAACTGTGGGTGATAACACAGTTATATCATTTAAACCAGATATGAAAAGTTCTAAATGCTGGATTGTTAATTACATTAGTCTCGATTTATTAAGAAATCAATTGAACAAGATAACTTTTATTATATCAATAAATTGGAGTAAAATCACATAAAATTTATGATAAAAAATACATTAATTAATTGCGTTTTTTTAGTTTTTTGATAAAAAATTTCTCACAAAATATTCTTTTCAGATGATTTTTAAAAATTTTGAATTAATTCAAATTTATTAACTCTAATAAATGATAGATTTCTTTAAATATTCGAATTAATTCATAAATTATTTCACAATAAATGTACCATAGTTAAGTTTATATTATATAAATTATATATAATTTCAGTTAAAATAATTTTCTCATCAATAATTATCATCAAATTAAATATAATTTAAATAATAATTTTCAAAAACTCATTTTTTTATTCAAGTTTTGGGTGTTGTTGGTTGAACCAAATACAATAAGTTTATTGTCAACAAGTTGTGGTCAATAGTGAAACGTAAGTTTCATATTTTATTTTATCAATCATTTTTTTATTCAGTGATGATTATAATCGAAACATTACATAATATAATACATTGAAATAATTACAAATAATGGTTTGCAACATATCAAATGATGCATCAGATGTGTATTTAAAAAATCGATTTGGACAATATGATACAAATGATCATTTATAATTAAAACAGGTGAAAATTTAAAAGATGAGCACATCACAATGATAACCTTTGAAGGTAATAGAGTGTGAAAGTAGAAACTCCTCTTAATCAGACACTAAAAGTTAATGAATAAAAATTAAAAAAACTTAATCCTTCTAGTATTTTTTGAGCTAGGTGAAAATTTATGTTTTAGCAAATTTCTAAACAACATAAAAAAATTTGATGATAATAAATTTATATTAATATATCTTGTTATAAGAATTTATCATGATTTTATTATATTTTTAATCAAAACATAAGTTTTTGGTTTGAAAACTAAAAATTTCAAATATAATAAGTAAAACAGAAATGAAGAGTAGAAATAAAAATAAATAAAATAAATCATAAGTACTATTAATTGCAAGTTGATAATAGTTTGTGATAGATGCTTTTGGTTTTGTTAAAAGTCTTTTTAATTTATATCGATGTAATTCAAGGGATACACTTGTCCATTGATGATATAATCCTGTTTCTCTTGATTGAATGATCCTATTCATATTAAAATAAGAAAATTAATTTAAGTATTTTAAAAGAATTTATAATAAAATGATAAAATTATAGTTTTTGAAATTGAGTTTTAATATTTGAAATAACTTACAATTCATTAAATGATTGCAAAATCCAGGGATCGCTATGTTTGTTGAATAAAACAAAGTAAGGCTCTAAACCTCCGCTGTCATCAGAGAAATGAATAATATCTATTAATTTCTCTTCATTATTTCTACTTGTTAATCTTGATATTTCATATATACGATATAACATAAAAAGTTTAGAATTAACCCATACTAATGAACCATTTCTTAAACCATCAGCCATTTCTATTTCATCAAATGGACCTGTTTGTAATATTAATCTTGGCTTTAATTGTTTGAATAGAAATGAATCTTCATTTTCATTGATAAACTTGGCAATAGTATTCGCTTCATGAATACAAATTTTAACCTCTTTTCTATCGATTAGTTGATCCCAGGTATCAATTTTAATCATTTGTCTGTTAATAACCATAAACTCTAATAGAAATGCTGTAAATTCATTAGTAAGAATGAGAGCTGATATCAACCAAATACTAATAAAATATTTGTTTTTCAAACGAAGGATAAATTTTTGAAAATCTTTTGTTATAAGAATTATTGAAAAATTCCATAAAAAGTTGAAAAATGTATTATTAGAATATTTATCAAAATTTGTTGAAAATACAGTTAAGACTAATAAGGATAAACCAATCATAAACCAAACATCAATTTTGAAACAATTGAAATAATTAAATATTGGAACTGATCCAGGCCATACTCTTCCAGCTATTGAAGCCATTTCTTTGAAGTCAATAAAAATACTACTTGTTAAGTCCACTCCTAACATCTCAAGCTGTGTCGCGTAGTGCTCCAACTGATTGGGTACCAACGGAAACAGCATAATATCTGGTGCCTTTTCACTAAAACTTTCTATGAGTGACATTGCATTTGTATGAATTTTGCGCATTATCAACCTAGATATATTAGTAATATATGAAAAATATTATTAAAAAATGCTTGTAAGCTACAATATCAAAATGCTACGGAATATTAAAATTTAGTAGTAATAGGATTATGATGATAACTCAAATTACTTATTATTGTCAAATTTCTTTTAACATTTATTAACTTATCTTCAACATACCTTTAAAAAATTTAACATGATTTACACTTTTAATTTGAGAATTTTTTGCAGTTAAAAATATCAAAATGTTAAAAATAAAGGGAGAACATTATATTGTCTTTCTTTTGACTCTTGAAAGTGAAAAGTACAGAGGGATCAAAATAAGGATTGTCTTTTCAAAAAGAAGACATATGGCAAACCTTTATACTGTATTTATTGATATTATTATTATGTTCTATAATTTATAGCGAATCTTACATGATTTCATTTTTCTTAGCAAATTCAATTAAGAGTAACAGCAATGGCCCACAAACTTCATATTTGTTGTTGAATATGTGTCTAAATATTTTACCGAAAAAAACAAATGTAAATATGATGAAAATAAAATATAACCTTTTTTTAAAAAAATGTTCTTATTTAATTGAACTTGTTTTTTTAAAGAAAAATAAAAAATTCAAATTTTAAATAGAGCACTTTAATTATAAATTATATAATAATGAATTCATGATATTTCTAATATAATTACTTAATCTCATTGATGGGTGCATTCATAAGTGGCTGAACATCAATCGATTTATTTCCAAAAAACCCTTTACTGAGATTATTAGGTTCACTTTCATTATAAATAATGCAGTGCTGTTGCAACATTTTCAGAATTTAAAATATCTTATATAACTAATTTCTCAACATGTTTATACAAGTAGTAATTGAATTCGGATTTGTTCACAAAATAAACAATTCATTATTATTATTGAAAGTTATTAGGTGTAATATAAATGAAAAACTGTTAATTGTAAATATTTTGTATCATAATAATATAAAAATGCATTATAATAATATAATATGGAAAAGTTTTTGAAAACAATATTGCGATCAAATTAATTCATTCAATTTATTAATATTATATTGATTTCATTACGATAAACAATATATAATGAAGAAGTATGGTTATCATTATTCTCTTAAAAGAGTGTTTCATTTTTAATAAAGTTTTATTCACCAAATTATATGTTCAAAAAATCATAAGTTTTATGAAAATAACCAAAATGTTAATAATAATTATAATTAAAGAGCATAAAATTAAATTTTGTCCATGTTTTAATTTACCATTTTTATTAATTAAAACCTGATATCAGTTTAGGTTTTATCTACCGATTCACAACTGCACAATTTTTTCAAAACTAGAATTTAAAAAAAAAATTTTATTTTCAAAGTTTTATTTTAATTTTTAGTTTTTTGATCATTCTATTATTGAATTTTTTGATTTTTAAATAATTTTCAAGCCAAAATAAAAAAATGCCTAGGGTATATCCTGATAGTAACAAGATGAAAACTCCTCGTGCAAAGTCAGATAGTTCAAGTGAATGATAACTTGAATCTGTGCTCATTCCTGAGTTGAAGGCCATGTTTCTAACCAAGAATCTTCCATTGATATTATCAATCAAATCTTCAACTCTCAGTTCGTGTTTTTTAATACCCGACTCATGAATGAGTAAATTCAATCTAGAGAGAAAGTTTTATTTATCGAATTAAATGAAAAATAATGATAATTCAGAATTTACTTACATATTTCTGACAACTTTACTATGAATGAATTTTTTCGAAATTGTATAACAAGATAAATTCATTAAATATTTGCCTTTGGCTTTTTTGATTCCTAAAAACGAGTAACTAATGATCCATTTTCTTATGAAACCCGTTGCTAATAAAAGAACCACTTTTCCATCTAGTACATCTTTAAGTTTCTTACCTTCAACAGATAAAGCACTTGGTATTGTTTTACTTTCATCTTTATACACAATATGTTTGCTCTTTAATTTTTCGTAAATAGCAATGTCACAATATCGAAATAATTTAATAGGGTGCATACCATGCACACTTATTCTATCATCTTTTATTAAATCGTCAATACTATCCACCAATTTAACTGGTTTAGTTTTCAAATAAGTATTCAATAATGAAGAAGAATAACAATGAGATATTATTGTTGAAAAAATTATCCAAATAATAACAATCAAATAACAAATAAATTTGCAATTTTTTGCATCTACTATCGAATTAGCTTGTTGAAAATTTTTATAATTTTGCTTTATTATTATTCGTGTCAAATTAAATAAATCTGTTTCTTTGTCTTGCTTATTCATTCTGAATATCATGTAATATATCAAAATTGAAATTATAAGGGAAATCCAAACCTGAAATAAAACCTTTTACTACCTATTATATTCGTTATTTTGTAGTGCATGATAAGATTAAAACGTTTATTGATCAACACTGGTGATAATAAAGATAGGTTTATTATAATAATTAATGATTTTTTTCGAATAAATCAATGAAATTCATTAGTTGATTATAATTATATTTTAATTATGTTATTTATGAAGATATTTTACTATTTCATTAGGTTTTCTAATAAAATACTAAACTTAAATTTTCTTACCTTATATTCGAATAATTTAAGGAAAGAAAAATATGAAACGTCTTTAATGAATAGGTCTGTCGTTAAAATTTCAAAATCATGAAAAAAAGCCGAATCGATAGTATATTTAGAATCAAATCCACCATGGGTAGTATCAAACATTTGAAAAACCGAATGGTTCTAATTAAAATTAATTAAACGTATTGAATTTTGGGAAATTCCAGTAATATTACCTTATATTTTTTGAAATTTTCAGTATTTTGTTTAATGAATTTGATTTTTGTTTGCAAATTGCACATGATATATTCAATAATGAAGGTAAAGTAGAAAGTGGCTGGATAAGCATTCTGCTAAAATTGATTAGTTTTTTTATATAAGCTTGCAAAATAATACATACCTCTTTACTTGCAGTGACAAATATAAACAAATCATCATTATTTGTTTGATTTTGATTTGAACAATAATAATATTTATCAAACTCATAATAAACTGTTTTTATTAATTTTTGTTCAATTAATAAGTTATTTTGTAGCATATTAATTATCTAGAAAATCTGATTGTTTCATATATTAAATTACCTGAAATATACACTGTCCAAAAAAATTCAACTATCTGGATGTTTAATTAAAATTTATATATAATAATAAAAGATTAATTATTTTTTAAATTGAATTATTTGGTTAATGATAAATGAATTGTTAATTATTCAAATTAAAAATATTGAATTTTCATGGTTTATTAAAAGTTCAAATATAATTTTCATATAATTTTTCATTTGACTTCATTATCTTGATTAAAAATAATAATTTTCTGATGATAATAAATCAAATTCATAAAAATATTTATTACAAGAAAACTTTCAATATAATTGTATATGAATATATTTTCTATATTATACAATGAAATATAACATAAATTATTCATATCATTTTCAATATTTAAAAACTTATTTGAATTAATGTTAATAAATATTAATATCAAAGATAATTGCATTTCATTGATTGAAGTGTATGATTTGATATTTGTCGAGGCGAAATATATTGGGTAATATATTTGAATAGATTTATTTTTATATTCTAATATGAAATTATTTGTGAATTATTAAAGAAAATATTCACACATTTTGTATATAGATTTTTTGAATCAACATCTTATAGTTTTGATTAATTTTTCTAATAAATTTTCTAATAAACAATTTGAGAAAATTGTTTTAGTTTTTTCTGAACTATTTTTTACTTTTTCAACATTTTTTTAATTTCAATAAATAATAAATAATTATTTCAATTTTTCAGTTATTTATAAACTTTCTCCTAATCAATTCTTTTATATAAACATTCGTTAAACTTGATAGATATGTTAACATCTAGAATCTCTGATTTAAAAGATTAATCAATATCAATTTATTAAGCATATTATATTTAATGACAATAGGGAAAATATTTTTGAGAATGACCATGTCTTCACCCAAATATCAGGTTTCAAAATTCATAGTAGAATTAAAATTATTAATGAATTCAATTATGAACTAAAATAAACTTTTGAAAATGAGTAAATAAGTAAAATTGTTTAATACAAATTATTTTTTTAACGGATAAGTTGTTCGTAAAATATTTGAATAAAACTGAACTCAATTTGAAGAAAATATGTCTCAAAATAGATATATATAGAGTTGGCACCGATTAAACGATTCTAACAATTAAAACGACTGGATTTATATACTTCTATATATTCTCTTCCAAATGAAAAAATATTGAATTATTTTCATTTGAAGCTTTTGATGGATTTAAAGATTAAACTCATTTATTAGTAAAACATACTTCGAATTACATCACTATATCAGAGACTGTATTAAAAGACATTGACATTATTTTACCGAAACTACAATATTTAAAACTGTTCGGAATAGAACTGATTGCCACTGATTGGACTGCAGATATTCTGAGCCGTTTAACACAGATAATACATATAGAAATACAAATCAGTTTAGATGACCATTAAATGATTCATTCTATCATTTAATTAGAAATAAACTTAAAAATAACTGTAAACGAATAAAATGAATTGATTTGACTTCATATAATTTTGGGAAACCTTGGTGCTACTGATTTAATTAACAGTTTTGTATTTAATAGGTTTTGGGATTAAAAAAAGAGTTTTTATTCAAATTATTCCAACAAATAATGTCTATAACTCGTGAGAAATCTGTTTTTGACCAAATTTTGAATAAAAATAACCTTGTTCATCCTATAATTATATTTAATCACTAAAATGTTTAATAATTCAAAGTGTTGATAAAATTCAAGTAAAATTCATTTTTTCTTCTAAAATATGAAAAACAAATTATAAAAACTTTTCAATTAAAGAAATACAAGAAAATGAAGTTAACTAACATATTTAAAATTCTTTGAATAACTGGTTATTATACCAAAGTTTACAATTTGTTAAAAATGTTTAAAATTGAATAATTTTACAATAGTTTTGTCTTAAGTATTTTATAACAATTAGTTTCAACTAATTTATATAAAAACTAAAGGTTTATATGAAAATTGTTAAAAGTTTAAAAATTCATTTTTCAACAGAAAATTGAAGGAATGCTCATGTTGAATTTGAATTATTCAAAGAATCATCAACTCAAAATTTTTGTACTGATTTCTATTAGTGAATTTTGATATAATTCTCTCATTTTTAATAGATTATATTTTATATGCTATTTACCAAATGCTCATATCTTTTTTTATTGCAAAGCTAACTCTTCTTACAAAAAATTGAACACAAATTAAAAAGGTAAAAATAAGTTGAAATTAACAATGATCTAATAACTCATTATACGTAGTTGGAAAAATATTTTTGGTGAATATTTTTTTTAAACTAATCATTAAATAAATGAAAATTTCATGTTTATATCACTATATTTTTTTATAAGGTCAATAATTACTGGAAAAAATGACAATAAATAACATATGACAATAAATAATATATATGAAACATGTAATTATTTATTATTTTTGTTCAATCATGGAGGAAAAAATTAATATTCAATAAAATAAATTGATTTTGCATTAATTTTTCACCTCATGATGAAGAATTTTTTCTAAAGTATAATTAAAATAATTAATAATGAAAACGTGATAATAAACATTTCCTTTACTTTTACTTAAAATAACATTATATTTATGTAAACTTGTTTTCAAAATTAAAAATTAATTTGAATTTTATATAAAATTGTCGAAATGATTAATGATAGAAATCCATTAAATAGTTTGTTATTTCAACAAGATTATTATATTTTTGAAAATAATTACACTTGTTTATTTTCTAACCAAACTTCAGACAACCAATTAGTAATTCTTGCTCTTTCTTATCAAGATTCTACTGTAAAAAGTTTTTAAAATGAATTTTAATTAAAAATTAACTTTTTTTCAATTAGAATAAAGGTTCATGGTTCTCATTTGTTTTCAAAATTCTGCTTGATTATATCACCTGTAAATTAAAAGCAAAAGTAAAATTGGTAGAATTTAACGATGAAAATAATGATGGCAGATATCCGGTTAGTAATTATGAATAAGTAATAATATTTACAAATGAAATTATATTTTCAAGGTCACATCGAATTGGATGGTTTTTCTTCCATTTGTAACTCTGCAAGATTACCTTCCTTTCGTACATTATGTTACCTCAAATTTTCAATATGGCTGTGAAATATTGACAACTGCTGTAACGTTGAAAGATGAATCATATTTTACATTCTTATCAATATTAGAATATGATGTAAGTAATTATGAAATTATTATACAAAAAATAATAGCAAGCTTAATTTTTTCAAAGGTATGGCTCCTCTTATTTTCAACAATAATAGTATATTCAATAATATTTAAGAATTTGAACCAAGCTAAAGATGGCCAAATAATTAATTTAATTAGACTATTGATCAAACAGAGTAATCAAAGATTTGTTAATACAGATTTTATCTTGAAAAATAAAAGTAATAAATTAATAACTGGTTTGATATTCTTGATATGGATTATATTTTCCACAGTAATATCCTACTGTTTTTCAAGTTCTCTTTTGTTGACTTACTTCAAAACTAAACCTGTTAAATTAGTTGAAAGTTTGGAAGAAATTCTTCAAGATGATAAAATAAATGTAGCTGGTTATTTTTCAGCTTATTTATTCAAATGGGATAAAATCGATGGTATTTTTGAAACATTAGAAAAAAGAATTAAAAAATATGAAAAAGAAATAAATATTGATTCACAAAACTTTAATGAAAATATTGATTTTATTAACAAGGCACTTATTAATGATGTACTAGGCGGCAAAAGTGTTGTATTATTAACAAGCACAAGTATGATAGCCGTTATGAATCGGTTTCCAAGAATGGGTTTTAAGAGAGCGACTAATAAGTATTTGATATCTCTTTTGAGTTATAGCATATCAAACAGTTATGAATATGGAATTAATATAAGCAAGGTGTAAGTATCAAATAAATAAAAAAATACTTGTTTATTCAAATTTATTCTAGTTTGAATACCTTGGTATTCGAATCTGGAATGAAGAGACAAGAAACTAGAATGTTAAGAATGAAAAGCATGTTTATTGGACAAAAATTGTTGGAGAAGATGAAAAATAACATCTTAAATATTTCTAAATCAAAAAGTTCAGATACAATCAAGCTTGCTGATTTATCAAGAAGTATATTTTTATTATTTGTGCTTGGTCAGTTATTTGGCTCGATAAGCTTAATTATAGAATTAATTAACAATAAATTAAATAAACCCAAAAAGATCATCCGCCATAATAGACAACTTATTCATAATAAATATTTATCAATTAGTTCACAAAATGACTAATGAAAATTCAAATTACTAATGATAACTCTCTTAACTTGTAATATTTTTCTTGAACAAAACAGAATATTTCAACCAATAAACATTTTATCCATGTAACTGTTTTATTAAATTTTCATAATTTGATTGATAAATATGAAATTATGACTTTTTATAAGATTGAAATTTTTTTTAATTATATTTGATATTTTTAAGTTTTTCAGTTAACCTTCTATTTCAAAAGTATATCTTGATGAATTTGTAATTGAAAAAAGTTATTGAACTGAATCATTTGAGAATTAATCAAAGTAATACATTTAAATCATTAAGTTCACATATTTTTTCATTTTCTTGAAGTGATTTCATTGATTCATGTGAATTAAGTTCAGGATAATGATTTAAATATTGAAATTTTCACTTCATAAACATTATAATTCGAATAAAATTAAGAAATTGTTATTATATGTTCAAGGACTAATAACTGAAAAAAAAGTTAAATCTAAATCTTTCTCAATATATATTTTTTCAGTTTGTAGAGAGACTGTAAGACCGGCAAAAAGACTTGTTATAAACAGTTTG
>JAQFZL010001369.1:0-10616 GCA_034695685.1 Galumna lanceata | reverse complement strand
CTTACATTAAGTGATGACAGGGCTAACACTCCAGAAGTTATTCCACTCTTCGTTTCCTCGAAATACCAAACAATAGTGAACCCAAAGATAAGAGTCCTATTTTCCATTCCATATACCCATTACTGTACGCAAAACATTCGAATTTTTCAATGTTTTCATTTTCCATTTAATTATCTTATTATTATAAATAAAATGTTTAACTTTACAAATTCATTAATTCTTATATTATTTTTAAATATAAATAAATAATTTGTTTCAAATTTTTAATACAATATTTATTTATGATTGAGGATAGCAGAACTTCGAGGCGTTCACTATTGAGAGGTTTAACTGTATTTTCAGTCAATTTCATGAAAAAAGTCTGTTTTATTGATCAAAAGTAAAATTTCTAATTTTTAAGCCAATTTCAACTTCTTATTCGCTTTCAGAAATCCACTTCAATTTTAGAAAATTCTTTAAAAACGAGTCATTTTAAGCTTATTTCGTGAAATAACTTAACTTAAATCCTTTCGTATTAAACAAAATTATTTTGTCTAAATTTGTCAAAAAATAAGCAAATTTTTTTCCAAATTAATGAAAATCGAAGCCTGCGCTTCGGTGAGGGTATTGACACTTTTCAGGGTTTGACCGATTATTCCATTTGAGATAGTATTTTGAAATACTTGGACATTCATGATTAATCAAAATATGATATAACTCATATCATAGTAATTATATGATATAAGCATATATTACTAACTAATTAGTAAATATTTCACAAAATTTTGAATAAAATTTAAATAAAGTTCTTAAATAAAACTAAAATTCTTATATATTCAGGATTTAAATAGTAATATAAACTAATAGTTGGGTCCAAACATTGTTAGAATTAGAAATAATCAGCAATGGATTGAATCTCTCCGATTGAGTGAAGCACTTCTGAGCGCTAGTAATCGAATGTAGACTTCGAAGCATTGGATGAAAAGCCAATAGAATTCATTCGTTGAGTGAATGCTTTCAAGAGATAAAACTCTACAAAACTGTTGAAAGAAGTCTCGCATCAAATAATTGCTAAAATTGAATAAATTCTTGAAAAAATGAGTTCCAAATCTGAGTTTAAAGTTCTTAAATCAACAGATTCTGAAGATTACGACGACATCGTCACTAAAGAAGATCCCCGAAGAGAAGCTGTTGTTCTAAAACTACGAAAGGTTTTCAAGGAATTATTGGAAGCCATAGGAGAAGATCCCGAAAGACAGGGATTGAGAAGAACTCCGGAAAGAGCTGCCAAAGCTCTCTGGTATTTTACCCACGGCTATAATGTTCATATTAAAGGTTTGTATAGTTTTTACTAACTTTCATAAGATTTAGAAATTAATTTTTTCAAAATTCAAGTCATCAAAAATTTAGTGAATTTTTAGAGTATTTGCCTAACATTTCTCCTAAACATAGCATTTATTAAGAGTTGGAATAAATAGAATGATTTTTTGTTAACATTTGATATTAACGTTAATTCATATTAAATAATGAAATGATAAACAATTTAATCAAATGACAAAACTATACATTTGGGTTATATCTGAGCACTTGTGGAATGAAAGTAAAACTAAGCATTCATTTGTAAATGAAGTGAACGTCAGCACCAGAAAAGCATCCATTGATCACTTCATAAGAAGATTGTAGCCTACAATTTGTAGGGTTGAGACCAATCCTGTAATTGATTCTTACGGATCACTTGTTGAGTGAGTCGTAAACATTTATTAAACTTTAGTTGTTTTGACAAATAGATGGCTATTAATTAACATTAAATTACAGTTAATAACAAATTATAGCTTTTATTTGATTATTTGAGATTAAAATATAATATTATTTTTAAATTTTAGACTCAAATTAAATATAAAATACATTTAAACAAAAGTTTTGGCGTTAAATTAAATTTATATATATATTAAACCAAATTCTTTTATAAAACGATGTAATTGACCTTCACTTATGATTTTTTTGTTTTATGTAATTTAATATTAATTTGCATAAATTATGAAAGTTTTAAAATATAGAAAATCCAATTTAAAACTAAGCAAGATCATTTAATATATATGTGGTTTAAAAAGTTAAATAAGCTTTAAATAACTTTGTTTTATAGGAAATAAGGCATTAATTTAATAAAAATTTAATTGAAATTTTAGAGCTCTTAAATGACGCCATTTTTAATGAAGAACACGACGAAATGGTTATCGTTAAGGATATTGAAATGCACTCACTTTGTGAACATCATTTGGTTCCGATGTATGGCTTTGTATGTATTGAGACTTATATTTTCGTAAAAGTTTAGTCAAATCAAGAGAATGGAATCACTTTTGTTTTAAAAAATAAAAAGAGATCCAAAAATTGATAGAAATAGTTATTCTATGACAACGTTTAATGATATTCACTTACACTGGAATTTCTCACATATAATGAGAGTTTCCTTTCACTCAAATATAGGTTTTGATAATCTCTTATTCTTCGTATCGTTTATTCGGTTTTTGTAGAAAAGGTATTGATTCAGATTATGTGGTACTCAGTCATCAATTTCAGTCCTTAACTTAAGGCTCATATCATAACTCTATCCTATGGTCTGACAGAACTTCCGTCGTTCTATAATGAGTTCTCTTTCATAACGAATAGCAAACGAAGTGTAGATAAGCCCTATTCTGACTCTAACTCAAACTTATTCCAGTTATTGTCATTTCAATAGATTATTGACAACAAAGAAGTTTACTTTCAATGACTCTTTTGTGAACTTAATTTAAAATATATTCAATATTTTTCTCAAATATTAAAGCATTGATTTTTATGACTCTTATTTAAGGTTTCAATTGGATATTTACCCAATAAAACGGTGTTAGGTCTCAGTAAATTAGCCCGAGTGGTCGAAATGTTCAGCAGAAGACTACAGGGTATATAAATAGGGTATATCCTAATTACCCTATTTTTGTTAAAATCTCTTTTCAGTTCAGGAAAGAATGACTAAACAAATAGCAGTTTGTATTACAGAAGCCATAAATCCGGCCGGAGTTGGAGTTGTCATCGAAGCCACGTATAAATTGATTTCCACAAAAATAAATTTAGATTCAAATATAACTTTAATTAAGTTATTTCTCTTTAATTGAAAACAATTTAATTGATTTTTATAGACACATGTGTATGACTACCAGAGGTGTGCAGAAGAGTCAGAGTAAGACAATTACCAGTGCAATGCTCGGAGTCTTTAGGGACGATCCTAAGACTCGAGAAGAATTTTTATCTCTAATTAAACAATAATGAAGTTATTTGTCGTTAAGTTTGAAAAATAAATGAATGTTTTCACGATTGTTATTATTATTAATAAATAATGGGTTATGACTTGTGTTACAGTTTTTTGGAATTAATGTAAACTTGAATTTAAACGAAAGATTCACTTTTGATGTAAAGCTAAAGATATCTAGAATTTAAGCGTTGCTCTCATTCTCTGTAAGAAAAGAAAAACTAAAAGTATATATAATTTATTAAATTGTTGTCAAATAAACTTTTCCCGAATAAATGGCTGTAAAAAAGGAATCTTTTTTTGTTGACATATTTTGTTTAAATGGTTGAGTCGTGTTTACAGACGTTCAATGATTTCATGATTTAGAAGATATTTACGAAACAATATATTTGAAGAATAAATGAAATTTATATAAATTTATGTTTTGGTCAAAAAATTGAAGTAATTAAAGGGACTCAAAGATAGTGTTGACATGAGTTGAACATATTTTGTGACAATTTTTTTATAATTATTTTAATAATAATCCATTCTATTAGTAGATGTGGTAATGAAGAAGTCATCATAAATACGTCTCAGTAGTAGTAGTTTTCAATATTAGGTTATTAAATGAGTGACGAATTCGTAGACAATTATGAAGTGAATTAATTTGCAAACGATATAAACAACGAGAGAAGCGCTCTATTCTTACGCCTGACTGACGACGAGTAGGTCTCTTAATGTAGTCTTACTCTTAGTATCCGCTAATGAATGTGAGTAAAAGGGATACAAAATATCGTTATTTCAAATTCAAATGATAAACATTTTGGCGAAAATATGGTTTTTTGATCAATGGGTGACACAAAGCTTTGAATACAAAAGTGACTCATTCTTTACTCATTTTTGTGAGAAAATAAGTGGTTTCTGAAGTGATTTTTACTGATAAATGAAGGATTGATTCTTTGCGTTATAATTGATAGACGTTTTGACCAAATGGTCACTTAATGGTCACTGAATGGTCACAGTTTATAGTCTTTTTGATCACCGATTGACACATCAATGGATAAGAGTTGCATTGCTTTCGGCAAATATTTGGGGATTCGATTCTCAATCGCTATTTATGTCGACTTATTAGCGGAATATTTCAACGAATCATTAAATTTGTAGGAATTGAAGTATTTTTATATCAAGATTTTAAGCATATTTTGGTTAAAGAGTCCCCAAATTATTTGTAATCGAAGCACAAATGACATGAATGTTCTTCTCTGAGCACTTATTGACAGAATAATAGTATGATATATAAGACAAACCATTCTATCATAACTTAAATCATTTACTAATTCATTACTTAATGAGAAGCAAATCATTTGTAATCGAAGACCAGAGAAGTAATGATTGGAATCATTGAATTGAAGGGAAAAAGCATTTGGTTTTTGGAAGATATGTGTAAACATTGCAATCATTGATTTAAAAAATAATTCAATTAATTGGACTGAAGTTCCAAAACAATTGACATTAATGTGAAAACTCATGCAATTCCTGTTAAATGAAAATAATTATTGAAATGAATAACATTTAAAACAAAAAATAAATGAATAAATGAAGCGTTTGTTTAGTATTGACTCGAATACTGTTTTCTCGAAGGATTTGAAGACAAGGAGTGCTCAGGAAATCGCATTTCATGATTGCAAACACTATTATTGACGTTTAGGTCATATATGAGACCAAAAGAAGTGTTTTGACAGATCACCAAAACATTTAATACCTGTTGCCTCCGGGCATATAACTGTTTCCGCCGGAAGAGTAAGAGTTGACGCCTGCGGGCGAGTAATCGCGAGCGCCGAACGACTGTCTACTGATTGATATGAATACGAGTTATTGTCATTCGTTCGCAACTGTTTTCAGAACTCAATTCAATTGATTTCTGAATTCATTCAAACGCTTTTCGAATATCATTTGAAAATAAGTAAGTAATCAATGAATACCTGCGGCCACCGCTTATTGGGCTTCGGCTCCGATAATTCGGATAAGAACCTCCTGAAGACTTATAGCCGTCGTGACCACCACTTGAACTGTAGTGGTTGTCATAACGGTCTCTACCGCGAGAACTACCGCCTGAACGGGACTCAAAGCGACCGCCGCCGCCGCCACCTCTTCGGTCTCCACCTCTGCCTCCTCTGTCATTATAGGGTCCGCGCGAACCACTGAAACCTCCACGACTTCCACCGCTAAAACCTCCGCCTCTGCCACCACTATATCCTCCGTCACGACTCCCGCGGCCACCACTCATAAAGCGATCGCCGCGACCGCCAAAACTACCGCCTCTTCCGCCGCGACCACCGCCTCCTCCTCGCGATCGACCGCTAATTAATAATGATTTGAGTCATGAAAAGTGATTAAAATTAATACAAACCGCGAGTGTTCGACACGAAGTTTGGCTGAAGTGCCGGGAATTGAGTTACCATTCATTTGTCGAACGGCTTCGTCGGCATCAGATTCGCGCTCGAACTCAACAAAAGCAAATCCGGGGGGGTTTTGGGCGACCCATACCTACAATATATGGGTTTAAAAACAATTCAAATGTATTAAATGGAGTCAAACCGAAGTCAATTTCCCATATTTGTTGAACTCCTTTTCAATTTCATCTTTTCGGATGTCATCAGTAATACCACCGATAAAAACACGATTTTTTCGATCAATTGTCATAACTTTTAACTCTTAGAGTAATAACTGATAAGAATTTATAAATTATTTGAAAAAATTAGTCAATTATTTAAATTAAAAATTCAATAATCGATTGATTCGAGACTCAGAAAAATGAAACTCAAATTAAATGTCGGACTTTTGAATAGACCTCTAAATAGAGTCACTTCTGTTAAACCCAAAAATAAGTCCTCTCACAACTTCAGTACTGTATTACCAGTGATACGTATTAGAGCCCACACTTAAAGTCAATTTTCAAGCCTGAACTCGACCCGAACTTGAAACTAAAAACCCGAACCCGAAATATCTTTACAGAAAAAACCCGAAAGGACCCGAAAAGCCCGAATTTTTTGAATCAAGTGTTAATTTTGTAAATTCAATTATTGAACATATAAATCATAGTTAAACCTAATAATAATAATTTTTTTTAATGGTTTGCATTAATTCAAGATCATTTTATAGAAAAAATCTGTTAAAATTAGTTCATAAAAGTTAAAAGTCTCATCAAATGAAAGATAATTATTGAGAAGACATTTTGCTAATATATTTTTTTTATATCAGGAAATCAGTATTTTGACTGCCTTTAAATGAGCCTTAAATTCACTTAAATTTTTCTCTTATCAATGATAAGTTATCATCCCTTTCAGAATCATTTTAAAAAGCATTTCACCAATAATTCACTATAACTCTTTGGTATTTAATTTTATTTAATCATAAATAATTAGCATGTAGCAATAATAATGAAGCGAACAATTGTTATTTTTATTTGAAGAATAACACTTTATAAATAATTGATTAAAAATGTGATATATTTTTGAAACTTATCATTTGTCAATACATTTTGACTAAATTTTAATAATTTTGAATTTTTCTTTAAATTTAAATAAGATTTGATCAAATTTGGAAACCCGAAAACCCTAATCACTTTTTCTTAGAGATCCAAACCGGCCTGACCCTTGAAAAATAAAACCCGAAACCGAAAAAACCCAAATCGGGTTCGGGTTATTTCGGGTTAGCCCGAAATCGGTTGCTTGACTGTGGCATCTAATAGGTATCAGAAATAAAGTTATCGATGTCTAGTATTCAGACAATGAAAGTTAAAATGCGACTCAAAGACAGGCTTTTGTTACTCGAGAGACATCTTTCGTTCAAATTTTTTATAATTATTTTATTCGAAATTATTTTGTTTGATATCAGAGGACTCTCAAGTCAACTATTCATTTATAAACTATACAATGTATATAAATCTAATAGGTATCAGATATATAAATATATTTAAAAACTTATAAATATATATATTTATATAATTTTCATCGATTTTTAGGCTTTTTTCAAAATACCCCCCCCCCTGAAGCTCGAAGCCAAAATACCCTACCGGGTAGGCTATTTGAGCGCGCTATTTAAACTTGACGAATCTTGTCCTACCCTGACACACACCCTGAGCCTAAACCATCTCGATTCAGATGAATATAATGGCGATTATTTTATTCAAACTTATTTTCAATAAGTTATTGACTATATTTTTATACTTTAATATCCATTAGTATGATATCTACATATCAAAAAAAAAGAATAGAGAATTGACCATGATAAAATGTATTGGAGGAGTGAAATATTTAGTCCAAATATTATTAAAAGGTTTAATTTTTAAATGAACTTGGTAATTATATTTGAGAAAAATATGTAAGTGTCCCAAAACTGTACCTCTCAACTACTCTAAACTTAAACCCAGAACTATACATATATTAAGGAATTTATTAATAATTTTTATAATTAATTATTATTATAATTAATTAACAAATTATTGTTAAATTTGATTAATTAATTTATTTGTCATAGAATATACAGATATTATATATACAAAGCGTTCCAACTCTGACCCATTTTTAACAGCTTATTTCCTGAATCATACAAGATCAAATTATGGAACTTTATGTTAATCTAAGATAGCTATGGCAAATAGCGGGTATTCAGGAATTCCAAGATTGAAAAATCGGCAACATATTCGCCCTTAGAATAAACGTTTGAACAATGAAAATGGGGTGGTTTTAAGACTTCCTAAGACGAAAAATAAGCGAAATATCTCCCTATAATCAAAACCTTTCGATATCTCATATGTTATTATTATTTGAAAATAAATATTTCAAAAGACGTGAATTATTATCTCTTTGTTTGAAATTTAAATAATAATATAATTCAAGAAATTGTGAAGAAAAACATTGACACAAATGATAAATATTTTTATTCTTAACCATATTGAAATGTTCATGGTTAAAAATGTTGCAAGTAATTTTAATAATGAGAAAGTATTACAATTTTTATCAAGAAATTTTTATACTTGAAAATTAATTTAAAAAACTACATAAAAATAATTTTGAAATCTAGGTTTCAATTTGACCACAACTTATTGACAATAAACTTATTGTATTTTCCGGAGACTTTTTTTCCTAAACCAAAACACCTAAACTTTAGACAATTTAAAAAACATTTGGTAATCTATTTGTTAAAATTTCTGATTTATTTTGACATTATTTGAGATAAATTGTGTCTCAATTTTTGTCGAATTCTTTAAATTTTTAAAAATATATTAACAAAGATTTTAAAACTTTATTTTTGTGGACATAAATCAATGATTTGTGGTTTTGAGTGAAATTCAATTGCGATATATTTTTGAGAGAAATGACATTAAAACTAATTATTGATTATTTGATTTATTGGGAAAACTGAAAAAAATGTGAGTTTTAGACATAAGCAAAGATCTGATATTTATTCGAAAAATTTTCATTTTGTGTGCAATGAGTGGAAAGTGGAGTCAATTTAATCATTTGCTATATTTTGATGGATAAACGCATTCCTCTTTTAAACATATCTTATATTAAGGCTCTGAATACAGAAGAATATTGTTTTTGAGTGAATGAGAAAACCGAAACTCATTCCCACTTTTGTGAAGTTCGACGAAAATATTTTGGAGTGACTCTCGTTATTCTGTTCTGTCAGTGACTGTATTCGAGGCATTAATTCTATGATCCGAAGAGCAAAAAGTCTATTTAGGCCTCAGATGTGTTCAGATGTGTGCAGTTATTCGAAATCGATGAGCACTAAATGCCTTAACAGTCAAGTATTTAGAAGACAGATCGCTCTGAGACCAGATGCTGGTGACAGAGCCCGACACACATCCATAGCATATCACTTGCCATTCATCGCATTTATCGCCACATAAATAATATCTTATATTTTGTGTTATAAAATCATTTCCTACTCTATTATAACGATTATAATAATGAGAAAACATTAAAGCAAAACATTTTTTCTCATATTTTTATAAACTTTTGAATCAATCGATGAATAAAATCAAAATAAAAACTAATAATAATTTAATGGCATATATTTGTTATCGTTATTGAAGTTTATCTCTTATCCAAACATTCCTTTATTTAAATGAATGTTTGGTTGAGAAGACATCAATTGAAGCAATCACTTTGAAATTGAGTGTTCAGTTAGTGGTCCACAAACTACTAATTTGTAATTGTGTCCATTCACTAAACCATTCACTAATACATTAGAGTAATGTCAAAGAGACTCTCATAAGAGTCGAGGCTTTAAATTATATAATAATTCATTTGGTTTCAAATAATTTAGATTATATTACAAATGAATATAAAGCTTAACAAAAGACCAGAATTTCTGTTAATTACTACGTTTTGTACAATTCTTGGCAAACGTTTCGTTCAAACAAAGACTGAAATATAGTAACTTTTGTTTGAAAAATGTTAAAAATAACTTTCAATCCCTTATTAATAATCAGATCCAACGAGTATTTTAAGCTTATTATTAAACAGTTAAACACATCGTTAAATGAGTTTCAGATGGATTTGACTCAAAAACAAATTGATTTATTCATTGAAAATTTAAATTGAATTTTAATAAAATTGTTTTAATAGTCTTTTGTCTCAATTGTGATAAATTAGTTCTTTCACTCTTCATATGAATGGCATGAGTGCTGCCAATGCTTTGTATTCATTTGGAAGCCGTGTTTTATATATTTGTTCGTTAGTCCGTAATAATTGGTTTCCCAGACTCTGCCATCACTTCTTTCAACAAATTTTTATAGAAAAAAATAGCCTTAAATTAATAATGGGCTCAAAAGCCATCTTTCAAACTCACAAAATACTAATTTGCTTTCTCTTCACTTAACTGACTCTCAAACCAATTTTTTGTCGATTTAATCAAAAGATAAAATATTCTTCTTATTAGTAATATGTGGTGTGTTGTCAGTGAATTGCTATTAATTCAATGCAATCTTTATCTGTTTACTCAAATAACATATACTAAGAATTAGAGACCAAAACAGCGAGACCGGACTGGACAGGACCTAGACTAATTTGATCCAACAATTTCAAATCAAAGAAAATTTTCTTAATAAATATGAATATTCTTTCTTAAAATTACTCATTATTTAGTTAAATGATATTATTCTGACATAATTATTGAAATAATGGGATATTATTCAAATATTTATTACTTTAAAAACAAAATTATTTGCGTTTTTCAAATATATCTCCAAAATAACTTTATATAATTTTTTTAAGAAAAATTATATGAATTATTTGTAAAAATAAAAAATTTATAGAAATCTGTAAAAATATTAGTATAAAAAATTTGGTTTAATTTT
>JAQFZL010001368.1:0-10627 GCA_034695685.1 Galumna lanceata | reverse complement strand
TGACTGTTTGTGAAGAATTGAAATTCAAAACGCGACTAAAAAGGGATAGAGCCTATTGGAGTGAAGATAGAGTAGCAGAAACTAATGGATATCATAATGGATATTATAATAGTAACAATGATAAATTAACCCAACTAGAAGCTCACAGAGAAGACTTTTATTCTAAAGAATGCTATAAAAGGGTTAATACTGCTTATAATGACATAGTGAGTCAAATGGGAAATATTCTTAAAGATAGGTTCAATAGGTTTGACAAAATTAATTTAAAAAATAAGAGAGAAATAATAACAACGCTTTTGATTGCGTCTGGCGTCAGTCTTGTAGCAGGTTTCTTTTTAGGGAAAAATAGTGAAAACAACGAAGAAAAAATTAATGGTTTAAAAAATGATTTAAATAAATCCAATCAGAAAACTAAATTATTGGAAGACTATATGATAGGAATGAGTAAAATTAATGACGCCCGATTCCAGGAAATAGACGAAAAGGTTAAATATTTAGCAAAAACAACACAAAAAGTTTTTGATGACATGAAAAAATATTATGATACTCAATTAAAATTAATTGAATCAAATATGCATTTCATCTCATATGTCCACGACATTCAGAACTTCATTTACCGTGAAATAGATAAACTGCAAAATATACTGACCCTTTACATAGATGATTTTAGAATGTGGGATTTGATCTTCATAAATTTAAGAAAAGGTATTTTACCTCGAGAAATATTCGATACGATCACTTTAAATAATCTCTTAGTCTCGATAGAAGAAAAACTCAAAGGAACATATGCTATAGCATTAGATAAAATAGATTGGACACTTTTTTATATACTTCCTTTTGTTAAATTCATAGTCAAAAAAGAAATAGTCGATGGTATCGAAGAAAATGCATTATACATCAAACTTAAGATCCCTCTGAGACGATTGTCAGAACAAAATCAATATCAAATAATTACACCTAATTTTTCACCTTTTCCTTGCTTAGAGGATTGTTTCCTACAAAATAAGACAGAAACCTCTTTGATTTCATTCAAATCTTCTCCTAATATATGGTTAATGAATATAAATACCGGAGAGATAGATGAAGTGGGGGACCTCACTTCATTTACTTGTCATAGAACATTTGATGAAAAATTATGCTTCACCTATTCTAGTGAACTTCTTAAATCTCCCAATCAATGTGTTAAAGCCCTTCATAATTGGGAAGAATCTAAAATATTAGAAGTTTGCGAACTAGAGAAAAGGTCACTAGAAGAATATAAAGCTATCAAACTAAACATTTCACAATATTTATTACACGGGAAAGTTATTGACGAGTATTTTTTAAAATGCGAGAAAGCTAAAGATAAGAAGGAAACTATTAAAGATTGGGTACAAATCATAAGTATCCTCCCGGGATGTAAAATTTTTATTCCAAAAACAAGGCAAACTTTATTTGGAATGTATTCTAAACCCTTACACGAATCATTGGATATGATCAATTTTAGTTATAATACAACTTTGATTTCAAACATCACTAATAAGATTAGGAATTATAGTTCAAATTTATTGACGAATAAATTGTTGAGCTTAAATTCGAATATATCTTTGAATAATACTGATATATGGACCAAATTAGAAAATCGTATGAGTGACCCTAAGGTTTCTGACTTGACTAAAATTTCAATTCACATGTCGAAAATGCTAGCAAAAGACATGTCTGAATTAGAGAATAAATTCACAAAGTACACATATAGAACGTCATTCTGGGGATTATTAAGTATAGCAGGGGACGTTTTACAAGTTATGTCTACTTTATTGGTCATTTTTGGAACTCTAACTTATACGAGGTTATTTGGTGTATTAGGTTTAGGTGTAGTAGTGATAATTCCAAGACCTGCGCAGGCCTGGTCACTGTTGCCAGAAATTTCAATTTTACCTGAAATAAGTATTCATGTGTTAGAGGACGCTAACTTTATTTCATGGTTGAGTAAAATTTTACTCGTTATAATTTTTATAATTCTATTATTGATTAATATCACAACTAAAATGTTTAGAAAAGTGAAAGTTTCCGTTCATTATGGTAGCTTTGTACCGACAACTGTCGACGATTTTCAATCAAAGTTTTCAATTGAATTAAACATACATAACACCACTAAATTTTTTAGTCATGTCTCAATAGAAAATATTTTTATTAAACTACCAATTAACAATTTATCATTCCAAGACGTATTTGACATAAAATGTAAAAATGTCATTAACACTTGGCATATTATAAAAGAAAAGAATCAAAAATATCTTATTTTATCTGATTACCTCCACTTAATTGCAATCGATATAAAAGGGAATCGAATTAGGAATCGCAATGAATTGATTAAAATACCCTTAAATAAGATTAAATGGACCAGTTATCCGACACCTGATGCATTAAAAATTGAAAATAATTATGACTTTGCAGTTATAAGTCTAATTCGAGAACCAAATTTCCACAAAACTAAAAGTGGAAAGAAAAAATATCTCGAAACTTTAAAAGAAGATGATGAAGGTTACCTAGTTCCCGAACCATCTTCTTCTCTTCTGTAATTCATAAATTAAAAATGCTGTAAATATTTGCCTCATTATCACCATAAGTTTTGTCACTCTTATTTTATTATATTCTCTTATTTTATATACTTATAATATTTAAACAATAATTCAACACAAATACATGATTACATTTTATGAACATTAGAAAAAGTTAAATGGCTGAAAAAGGGTTTGAAGAGAAATTCCATCAGACTCAAGTTTCTGAAATTTACAATAGTTTGAATTCGGCTAGTTTTAGCCAAAGTAATAATGAAAAACAAGTAGAATATAATTCAAATATGCCTGAAGAAACCGCACCACCTCTACCACGTGCCCGTCGAAATGAAGAAGAACACCCTTTAGGGCGCATGATAGACCCCAAAAAATATGACGGAAAAACTAACCCTAAAATTTGGCTCAAACACTATGAAATTATAGCCAAAGGCAATTCATGGAATGCCGAGAAGAAATTTGATAGAGTAATAGAATCTCTCGAAGGGGCTTGTTTCACGTGGTATATGAATCTGAGAATAACCAACAAAATCAATGATTGGCATACTTTCACTCAAGCTCTAATTGCCCGATTCACCAACACTTTAGATGATTTAATGCTAACCGATAATATTATAAGAACTAAACAGAAGAATATGGATTCATTAGATTACTACTGGGAATCAAAGAAGGGACTTATACTGATGACCTCCCCAAATATGTCCGAAAAAGAGTTGATGCATCATATGTTTTCTGGTCTAGAGAAAGACCTACGAGACAAAGTTTTAGAAATGTCAGTTGTTAGAAAATGCGAAACTGAAAATGAACTCTACTATCTCGTAAAAGAAATTTACGAAATACAAAATTATCAAAAAGAAGCCAACTATAATACTCAACGAAAAAACAAATACCATACAAACGCTTTCGCTGATTCAGGTCAGAGCCCGAATTGGCGTAACCAGAACCAAAATTGGCGCAGTCGAAGTCCAAATTGGAATAATCAAAGCTCAAATAGACGAAATCAAAATTGGCAATATCGAAAACAGAATAACTTTCGCAATAATCAAAGCTATCAGCCTTCTTACAGTGATTATCAGAATAATGAAACATCAAACCAAATCAAACAGATGAAAGAAAGTATTGATACAATGGAAAAAAGAATGAAAAGATTGAACTTCAATAAACAAATGGAGAGACCTAAAAGTGATGAAAATACCGGCATAAAAAGTGTCCGTTGGAAGGATGATGTGGAATGCTATGCTTGTCACGAAAGAGGACACTATGCTAACAATTGCCCTAAAAAGACATTTAAAACCCGTAGTCCAACTCCAGAACAGAAACGGGGAAACGAGGCAAAGCGGAATTGAAGCGCGAGTGCAATTTCGCTATCACAGAAAATTTACCTGAAAACTCGCATTCACTTATAAAAATTCAACTTAAAATAAACAATAATATTTGTACTGGTATACTAGATACCGGATCAACTATTTCATTAATACATTCTAATATTATAAAAAAGATAAAAGAAGTACCTAAAATAAAAAAGGGGACTAATGTTAGACTCTTAGATCAGAGTCTTACTCAATTAGAGAAGATAATCAAATTAGAAGTAGAAATCAATAACGAAATTTACCTTCATAATTTTTATGTTTATGATAAATTGAAATATGACGTATTATTAGGACTAGATTTCTGCCGCAAATCGAATCTAAAATTGAATTTTGATAAGAATGACTTCAATTGGTCTAAATCAGAGATTTTATCAGAAGAAGAACTAATTTCTGTGAGAATAGAAGATGAAATTGTTATACCGTCGAAATCTCTAATAAAACTCAGTTTTCAATTTAAAACTAAATTCAATACCGGATTGTTCGAACCGAATCAAAAATTCATAGAAGACTACGGAATTCATTTATTTGAATCGATCATTGATACAAAAAATGAAACAATAATTTACGCCTATAATCCCAAACCAGTTCCAATAACCCTCTTCAAAAATCAAAATATTGGAAATATCTATCAAATCATCGAAGAAAATGAAAATTTTCTATTAGTAACGAACATAACCCAATGTAAATTCAGTGATAAACCATTTAATATCGATTCAAACAGTGACTTTGAAAAAGAAGAAGTATTGAAACTTTTAGAGGGAAATCGAGACCTTTTCGGTGACAATGCAGAACAACTTGGTAAAGCAATTGGTGTCGAACATGAAATAAATTTAGAACACGATAAACCTATAAAACTTAATCCATATAAGTCGTCACCGAGAGAAAAACAACTCATTGACGAACAAGTGAAAGAAATGTTGAAAAACAATATTATTGAAAAAAGTTGTTCGCCTTATTCTGCACCCGTGGTAATGGTTAAAAAGAAGTCTGGAAAATATCGTTTTTGTGTGGATTATAGATCATTAAACTCTATAACAATTAAAGATAGACACCCTTTACCCTTAATCTCAGATATAATCAACATCATGAACAACTGTAAATATTTTTCGGTTATGGACTTACTATCAGGGTATTGGAACGTTGTAGTGAAAGAGAGTGATAGACCTAAGACAGCATTCAGTACTCACGATGGTCATTACCAATTTAAAGTCTTACCGTTTGGCCTAACAAATGCACCAGCAACTTTTCAGCGACTAATGAACCACATAATGGATGGAATATTGTATCAGTTTGTGGTTGTGTACTTGGATGATTTCCTCATATTTAGTAAAAGTTTTGACGAACACTTATCACATCTTGAACAATTTTTCGAAAGAATAAGGAAATACAATTTACGACTGGGAATTGAAAAATGTCGATTTCTCTGTCCAGAAGTAAAATATCTGGGACATCTCATTTCAATGAATGGTATTAAACCAGATCCAGATAAAACACTTTCGGTTGAAAAATTCCCAATTCCAAAAAAAGTCAAAGATGTCCAGAGCTTTCTTGGTCTATGTAATTACTATCGGAACTTCATTAAAAATTATGCATATACCGCAGAACCACTCACAAATTTATTAAGAAAAAATGTAAAATTTAATTGGAACGAAAAATGCCAAGAGGCTTTTGATGAATTAAAGAAGAAACTAATAAATACACCAATATTAGTTCAATTCAGAGAAGGAGATGAAATTGAACTCTATACGGACGCTTGCAATTATGGAATGTCTGCCATACTTGGTCAAATACAAGATGGTAAACAAGTTGTTATTAGTTACGCATCAAAAATGTTTAATCCAACTCAAATGAAATATTCAATTTCCGAAAAAGAATGCCTTGCTTTAGTTTATGCCGTTAAAAAATATCGACATTTTATTTTCGGTAGTCACTTCACCATTATAACAGACCACAATCCCTTACAGTATATAATGAAGGTCAAAAATCCTAATGGGAGACTAGCAAGATATTCTCTGATATTAATGGAATATGATTTCACTGTAAAATATAAATCCGGAAAGAAACATCAGAATGCAGACACATTATCTCGCTATCCTATTGAAAAAGCAGATGAAAGAGATGAAGAAATGGAACTTCTCTTGAATATCACAATAAATCTAGCAGAAGAACAAATTAAAGACGAATGGTGTCAAAATTTAAGAAAAGCAGTAAATGAAAAATCAAATAATGGAAAAAAATACGTAATTGAAAATAACATTCTCTACAGAAAAACCTATGATTCCAATCACAATCCAAAACTATTGACCTGTTTACCAAAAAAGATTCGAAGACAAATACTACAAGATCTTCATGACAGTGAACTGGGTGGAGCACATCTAGGATTTCTTAAAACTTATCTTAAAGTTAAAAATAGATTTTTCTGGCCGAATTCTGAGAAAACTATAAGAAAATACGTAAGAAACTGTGAAAAATGTCAATTATTAAAGAAAGAGAAGCAACTTGAAAAAGGGTTACTACAACCGATGGAAGTGAGATATCCTTTTGAATGTGTCGGTATTGACATTCTTGGCCCGATAACAAGATCAAGTAAAGGAAATGAATACATTATCATACTAATAGATCTATTCACTTAATGGATGGAAACAAAGGCTTTAAAAAATGTCTTATCCGAGACGATAGCCCGTTGGTTCTGCTTTGAAATTCTACCAAGACATGGTGCAATAGAGAGGATTTTAACAGACAATGCATCTTATTTCACTTCAGAATTTACTGAATCTGTTTTTCGATTAACATTATCTAAACATATAACTACTACAGCATACGCTCCTCAAACAAATGGAAACGCAGAGAGAGCTTGTGCTATTGTCAAAGATATGCTTAGATTTTATACAGATGAAAATTTAAAAACATGGGATCAATACTTACCACAAGTTACTTTTAGTTATAATATTAGTACTCACAAAACAACTAAATTCTCTCCTTTCTATCTGTTATACAATAGAGAAGCTCGTCTTCCTTTAGATATTCATTTACAATTACCTAACGATTTTAAATTTGGAATTAATTATAGAAATTCAATCGAAGAAACAAGAGAATTAGTGAGATTTCGAATTGAAGAATCACAAAAGGATAACAAAGATCTTTACGATAGAAAACACAGAGACATCGAATTCGAAATAGGAGATTTAGTCTCGCTCTATACACCCATTAATAAAGTCGGATTAAGTAAAAAATTCATCCAGACTAGAACAGGCCCGTATAAAATCATAAGAAAACACTCGAAAATTAATTATACAATACAATCTATAAACGAACCAATAACCGAAGAAATTGTTCATATTAGAAGATTACAGAAGTGGCATAACGATCAAATATTAGAAATTGACGATCAAACAAAAAAAGAAGTTACAAAAACAGACGTTAAAACGAAACAAAAAGTATCTTTCATACAATTTCTTGAATTTCCAGATGATGCTACATTAATTTGTGATATTTGCAAGAAAGTAATTCCCGAAAATATTATTGTCATTGAAAGCAGAGCTTATCATAGATACTGTATTAAATGTCAAACGTGCAATAATCATTTTAATAACGAAGATCAAGTTATCATAACTCCAGAATACATTTATCATAAAAATTGTAGAATTTGAAAAACTCATAACAGGAAAATTAGGAATGGCCAAGCGTATTATAATTTCAAAATTTATTATCGAGAAAGAAAATGAAAAATTACTTAAATTCAAACAAGAAGAACAGAAACGTGAGATATATAAAAAACTTCATAATTACAACTTTTGTAATGCATTCAATACCTGTGGAGTCCCTTTTCGAATTGAAATCGACAAACCCATCTGTAAGACCTGCCAAAAACTAATTACAGGCAATATATTACGTTTCGCAAGATTCATGTTTCATCCAAACTGTATAAGATGTCATGAATGTAATGACTTCTTTGAGCAAAACAGCGAAATAATAGTATTCAAAAATACTCATAGGCATAAATCATGCTTTTTGAAATTTCGAAAAAATTGTCTCGAAATAGAATAGAGATGACGTCTTTCGTAAATTAAGTTTATATATATGACTGATGAACATCTCTATTTAATCCAGAAAAACAGCCATTCATTCTTTTAAAAATAAACTATTAAAATAAACTAAAAAAAAAAAATTATATAATCACAAAAAATTAAAAAATATAAAAAATGTGTAAAACACAACAAAAAGTCATTTTATCAATATTATTTTTCTCAGTTATACCAGTTATATTATCATCAATTTCATATATAACCCCTAACAGATCATTTTTATGGCGAGATACAAACTTTTAGCTCGGAAAAAAAGAAATTATAACCTAAAACAGAAGAAAGCGGTTAAAAAAGAATATGTAGTGGTCGATGAGAAGCCGATCTGCTATACCTGTACCGAAGCTATCCCTGGAGACGGACTTGTGGCCGGTTACCTGAAATTTCATCTTAACTGTCCCAAATGCGAAATATGCAAAGGACTATTCGAAGATAGAGAAATTATGATATTCTTCCAAGGAATCGTCTGGCATAAAAAGTGTCTCCCAACAAAGAAATAATTATATTTTAAATTTCACTCAAACTTATATATCAAACTTATATATATTGATGTTAACTATAATATATTAAACCATATATTTTATTATGTTTATAAACCCTTAATTTTTACATGGTGGTAGATGGCAAATATAAACAATTTATTATTTATATATAATCACTCAATGAGGACATTGAGTCTGGAGAGCCCGGGCATGATGATGGGTTTATGTGTGTTGAATCACGTGCTCAAATTCAGTGTTAAATATGTTAAACCAACTCGAGTTAAAAACTCGAGTTGTACAGATTACTTAAACATTCGCGTATTAATCACACACTCCAATTAAAATCAAACATCTGTGATATCCAAGGTTTGCAATTATTAAAATTTGTTTCACATTACAAACCTTGATTCTGTCACTCGGTTCCCGAGACTCAAATGACTCATAACTATTTTATAATTTTATTTTTACTTCCCTGCCTTTGAGTGTATTAAGTGCTAAGGTATATCAAATACGTGTATAAATTATACACGTTTCAAGGAAAAGTTTACCTGAATTCAAGGACTGAATCATAGCTTTTACTTTATTAAAATATTTTAATGAGTAGAAAACTCCCAAAAATAATAAACTAAACACTTAATTTCACTCAAAGATTATATTATTAATCAATTTAATCTCAAAATATTAATGCACTGAAATGTTAAACAAATGACAGTTATTCATTAAAAATAAAAATTTGTATTTCAAGGAAAATGTAAGACTTGTTTGGAGGCTGGCATTGAATGACCCGTATATAATCAGCCAACCCTGACTTCAGTTTTGTTATACTTTTCTTACAGTTACTCTGTATATGTCTTTTTAACGTTTTTTAATAAAGTCTTTTATATTGCATTTAACTCTTGTGTTTCATTTCTTCCATTGTTCTATTTGTACGATTTCTCAAACCCTGTTCAGATTTTCGTAAAACATCTTTGGTTCTCAAACTCGTGTGGATCAGCCTGACCGCTGACCCCCGTTGGACCTCATCTGGTCGCTGGCGTTTATTCGTATTAATTGCCGTTTGTTTTCCTCGAATATTGGTTTGGATTCCAAATTTGGGTAAGTGTTCAAATGTTTTTATCCTTTTGATTTTTTATTTCTATTTCTCTTCTATACTAACCCCCAAATGGTTGAAACTTGTTAGAAATTCCAACCATTTCATGTTTGGAAGATTTCTAGAAATTTCTTATAAAATCAAATAAAAAGAGTTTTTTCAATTAAAAGATTACCTCTTTTATTATTACCCTTATTTGAACTATATCTTCCCTACATTTCGAACTGCTATAAGCATTAGTAAAGCCTGTTTTGTCCCTCCATTGATTAACTAAAAAGTCATACAATTAGTCAATAAATAGTTAATCCAGTGATGATTTGCCATAATTTAGAAGGATTTAATATTGAAATTTATATCATTCATCAGATTTTAGATAACCACTGAAAGGCTACTTCCATCGAAATTTACTTCAGAACTGAGAAATATGAGTCGATCACTTATTTTAGAATCGATTCCAATTAAATCCTTTTTGAAAATAATTTGAAATCATTAGTAAATGAAAAAAATTAGAGATTGATTAATATTTGGTTTTCACGACCTTTTTTTCCGGAAATATTGTTTTCATTATAAAGAGTCGAAGAAATGAATGCCAAAAGAGGGTGAGGATTCGATGAAAGTCGACGTGATATAAATCTGTGACAACTGTCAATCAATTTAAGGCAACTTAAATTAAATTTAATCAATTTTATCACAAATTTTGAATTGATTACTAGAAAATAATCAAATCACAAATTATTTGTTTATATTTTTGGCCCTTAAATCACTGCAATCGGTTGAGATGTAATCGATTGCATAAATTACAAAAACAACAAATAATGTTATCAATTATTTTACGACATTTGTTGCTATACATCAAAAACTGTAAGCATTCAATCTAGAGGTTTATTAGATTGACTTCAACAGTGATAGTGCCGACCACTTGTTCTGTGATAGTGTTAACTGTTGTAGGCATCCTGTTTTGATATTAAATGTTTATCTAGTTGAATCATAAAATATTCTAGATCATTCTTATAACTTCCAATGTTACATTTAATGTTTTGCATTCTTT